>CAOLHI010000059.1:1002500-1067448 GCA_948474755.1 Ctenosaura bakeri
CCCTGCTTCCTCCTGTAGGTATGCCCTGGGCGTGATTGGAGATGTGGTAGTGGTGGCTGCTAGTCTTAAGATGCCTTCGAAGGGGGGATTTCTGGAGGGTGGGTCTGTTGCAGAACTTACTTCCATAGAATCATAGAAATGGAGGGTTGGAAGAGACCCCAGGGGCCATCCAGTCCAACCCCCTGCCATGCAGGAACACCCTCAAAGCACTCCTGACAGATGGCCATCAAGCCTCTGCTTAAAAAACCTCCAAGGAAACTTTCATAGAAATGTAGAGTTGGAAGAGACCCCAGGGGCCATCCAGTCCAACCCCCTGCCATGCAGGAACACCCTCAAAGCACTCCCGACAGAGGGCCATCCAGCCTGTGCTTAAAAAACCTCCAAGGAAACTTTTTTTTTTTCAAATGACAACTCCCCAAATCCCCAGGCAGCGCTGTCGCCGATTAATGTTGGCAGGGGGTTCTGGAAGTTAAAGTACAAAAAGTAAACTTTCGAGGCTCTAGCCTGTCATGAAACCTTTCACCTTGCACAGTATATAGTAATGTGATTCCATTTTAGTTATCGTTGTACTCTCCTGTGAAATGCTGGGATATGCAGTATAGGGAGGGATGTTTAGAACTCTCATCCAGAGTGCTCCATTGCCTGTAAAACCTTAGGGTTCCATGGGATGAAACCGTGGCGGTTCAGGTGGAACCATAGTTCTCTAATTGTGTATTGTCAAAAGGTCCCTGGAACCAGTTTGCCCAGAGGCAGGATGCCACTGAGTACTAGTTGCTGCACAGGGTTTTCTTCCTTTCTTTCTCTGAAAGCACTTTGTCAGCCACTGCATGCACTGTCTAGAAATGTATCGAAATATATGCTATTTGTAAGTTGTTCGCCGCCTTTGATCCATATGGAGAGGCGGGATACAAATAAAAAAATAAAAAAATAATTATATGGATCTTTGCTCCAGAAGGGCTCTTCTTCAGTTTTTAGAAGTGGAGAGGGGAGAAATTTGTTGGAGTAGCCAAGATATCTCAGAAGCGTAAAAAGTCTGGAAAAAGGTGGTATAGGAGAGGGAATTCATATGCAGGATGGACACAAGACATATTGTATGGGATAGAGTAGTTGGTGTTAAGTGTAAAGAAGGTAAGAATGGAAGAGGAGGAGGAGGTGGTAGAAGTAAAGGACTGGTGTAACAAGGATGTTGGGGAGTACCAGTTTAATTAGCATTTTCATGAAAGGTTTTCCTCTGTTTTTGCTTAGCTTTGCATCTTGCAGCATTTTCTCTTAAAGGGCCACCTACTTTTTCACTTGGGTTTTCAATGAGAGTTTTTACCCAGGGGAAAACTTTGCAGCGTATGGTATAATTAACCTGGTAAGTGTTTTAGACTATGCAACATCCCCAGCGGTCAGGAGCTGATCTTGTTACCAAGTAATTTTGGTTACTTCAGTGTTCTGAGTGTGACGCTGTAGAGACTCAGATCTTATCTTCCTTGAATCATAGAGTGATTTGAGCTGTGGTTGCATGCAGTGCTTGTGTAAAGGATGGGTGGGGGCACAAATTGCTCGCAAATGTTTTCAGTGAATTTTTACAAGCTGTGCATTTGTACATGTGCTGATACAAACTGAGATCCTGAAGCAACTGATCTGAGAAAGATCTGAGAAAGACACATAAAAATTAAAATTGGATTTCAGTATAATGCTTCCTTTATGATGACTTCTAAGCCCTTTTAATATTGGTCTTGCTTGGTTCATTAGCAACTGTAAAATATGCAGAAAGTCCTTATCTATATGATTTTGTAGAGTTCTGAAAAAGTTTTTTTTAGTTTATGACTCCCAGAATTCTTCGGGCCACTGGTGGTGGTTCTATCTGAGGGGTTCTGGGAGTTGTAATAAAAAAGTGGCCTTTTCCAAGCTTGGATTTTGTTTGTGAAACTTTATTTTGACTGTATTGTCACAGATAACTATCTTTTTGTTGTATTCAAAGATAGGAAAATATAAAATTAGAAATGTGATTTTTTTCCCCTGAACAGTTACATGCTACAATATTGGAATATTACATGAGAAAGTTCATTTATGTAATAGCTAAGAATTTTGAATTTTTTTAAAGAAAAATATTTATGGAAAGTAGTCCTGGCCTCTCCTTCATATGCTGGAAGATGCAAAGCACCCAAATTAATTCTTATGCAAGTCTTGCACTTAGAATTATGCCGTTCTAGTCTGATCCTACAAAGAGCCTCTTGTTGGTTGCTGGTCAATTGACACTGATAGCATGTTACGAGATAGCAGAGCTTAGTAAAGGTGAGATAATTATTTTAATAACATACTTTTAAGTTATAATACTATCACTACTCTTATACATGACTTCTATATTCTATAAGCAATTTTGCAGAAAAAGTACTGATTAAGACATTATATGGCCTTGTGATAATTTATTATGAACATCTGGTAATTTTATGATAAAAAATAATGTGAAACTGTAGTCCAGAGCTTTCCAAATTATGTGTCACAGCATATTAGTCTGTCAGTTGCAGTGTGCAGGTGTGTCACATGAATGAGGTGGAGGGACTTCCTCTCCTGTCACCGTGGTGGGCCAGGCCTGGGTGAAGGGGCTGCCTCTCCTGCCACTGCCCTGGGCTGAAGAAGACCACTGCGAGGGCAGCAGCAGGCCACGCTTGAGTGGAGGGGTTGCCTCCACTTACTGAATTACTGTGTCGCAAAATGATGCATGTTTAAAAAGTGTGTCACCAACATGAAAAGTTTGGAAACCTCTGCTGTAGTCTCTATCAAAACTGTGTCAACAGCATACAATGAATTAACTTTTAAATATAGGTCAGGTGTCTTTATGTACACTTAGGAGTACATTTAATGTGGCAAATCAGTCAGTTATGAAATAAAATTTTGAACCTGATATAGAGAACTACTAAAGGGAATACAACTTTTTTCTTATATCAACTGCTTCCATTTTAAAGTAGTGGTTTTCCTATGATAGTATTTTGATAGTGGTACAATCCAGAGGTATAGGGCAGGGCCCAGATCTCCTGTACACAATAGCAGGCAGCTGGCTGAAGATGCAGAAATTATATGTCTGCTATCAGATTGCTGTTGAGGATTTCAGTCTCTCTGACATTGGGACCTCTAGACAACTCACTGTTGAGTGTGGCAGAGGAAAGAATCCAGGGTTTCTGGAGTTTTGAGGGGGTGCATCTTAAAATTGCTTATTAGTGAAGATGATTTTTTGTTTTTCATACTTTGTTTTGTCACTGTTGTTATTGTTAGCTACTGCCAAGTTGACTTTGACTTGTGGTGATACTAGTAATGAGAGACCTGTAAGTCACTCCATTCATTAACAGCTCCTTTCAGGCTTTACGGACTTTGAGCTGTGGCTTCCTTGACTGAGCCTATCCATCTGTAATGCGATCTTCCTCTTCTCCTACTGCCCTCTACCTTCCCAAGCATTATTGTCTTTTCTAGTGAGTCATGTCTTCTCATGATACATCCAAATTACGACAGTCTCCATTTAGTCATTTTGGTATTTTCACTCTTACCCTTGTTCAAAAGTTAATGTAGCTATTCTTGAACTTAATTGGTAATTATAATTTCAAGCACTCTCACAGGCAAATAGGACAAACTTTTTTCCTAGTTCATTTCCTTTTCAAGTGTTTTTTTTACATAGAACTGCTGTGCATTTGTTGTATCTAAAATAGGAATAAAATATAAGATCATGTATGTAAAATTTAAGACCATGTCAGTTGCAGAGAATTACTTTGGGTCCATTACTATGAAAGAGTGTCCACTGCTACGCTTCAGTTCTGTACTGTTGTTTGACAGTTAGGATTACCCTTGGTGGTTATAGTAGTTTTATATGGCTATCATTCCATTCTTGTGTGTGACATTCACATGAAATCTACTGATTTAGCAAAAACAATGAGAACAATTTATTTACATTTCAGTATGAACATGTTGCATGTTTCATGGGAATATTGGTGCAGTTGCATGACTTGTCTTGTTTTTGTGCTTAGTGACCCCAATATGTTTCCTTTCAATAAAATCATCTGGATGGTTCATACAGGAGGTTTACTCAGCCCCTTCTTGTGCAGAATGGCATGTAGTAGCACCTGTAGCTATGGATTCTAATAGACTGCAAGGAAACGAGACTCTGTGGATCCTGTAGAGGTACATACACTCACAATAAAACAGAAAAGATAATGAGTGTATAAATACTTAAAAGTGTATAAATACTTAAGGTGTATAAATACTTGAAAATAAAGTGGGTAACTTTATTTTGTGGATGGAAACATACAACAGTGGTTATATAACTATTGCTAGTTATTCCACTGTTTATTGACTGTTGTTAAAGAAAATTGCAGAAATGGATTTGGTATAATGCCGGCTTCACAGTTATTGCACTCCGTTAAAAATTTGGTTCTCCGTGAATCGACGCTTCACTTGACCATTTTAATGAGTGAGCATTTCTGTTTTTGTAACTATATTTTGCATAGTATAAATGTATTTAAGAACACTTAAAAGTTTTTGACAGTGTTGTCTAAGGCAGTGGTTCTTAATCTTTTCCCTACCATCTCCCCCAATGTAATTTGTTGGCAAGGATCCTAAAATTTAACACAAGATTTAAATATTTAATTTTAGATTTGAATATTCAAGTATTTGTTTATAGTTGCTCATTAGGAGTCTTCAAATGAGGGAGCAGTTTGGACATACTCACACTCCTGCCACTGGGATGTGGTAGTGAGGGTGGGGAGTGTGGGTGCCAAAACTGCTTCTTTGTTTGCGAGAGAGAGAATGAGATTGAGAGAGAGAGAGAGAGCAGAAGCAGAAGCAGAAGGAAGGCAGAAAGCCAGCACTCACTAAATGGTTCCTGTTTGTAGGTGATGAATCCAAGTGTCTCCTCTTAAACTCATTCACCTAGCCTGACACCTAGTGTGGAGTTTCTTCTTCCCCTCTTTTGGAGGAGCAAGACCAAGCCAAGTGGGCAGTTTTTCTCTTCTTTCTGAGGACCCAGCCATTAGCAGGGAGCTGTTGCTGCTGGTGTTGGTATCCAGCAGCAGGGCTACGCAGATCCTAGATTACGAACCACTGATCTAAGGCAGTACTACTGGAAGGGGTGCTCCGTAGACCAATTCCAGACCATAGGTCACTGGCTGCTGTTCCTTTGTGAATCTTCAGGGAACAACAAAACAGTTGTAGCCAATGGGCACAGTTAAGGTACCTGTCACTGGCACATTGGAAGGTAAAAAATTGCTAGCCCCTCACATCAAGTAGCTTGAGATGTACTTATCAGTACAGATGACTCGCTGGGAAAAAGTAGTCATTGGGTTCAAAATATGCTATTCATTTCTATAGAAATGTGTTAATTTGGTGTTGGATAAAGAATTATTCAATAAATACTGAATAAATATGAATTAATTTACTAAGTTAGTTTGGATTTTGCAGGCCTGTGTTTTACTGTGCATTTCCTGTTCATGCAAGATACAACAGGGCTTCTTTTGTTCTAAAGGAAGGAAGCTAATGGTGTTGCTTTAAAAGCAGGCTTACTTCCTTAAGGAAGATGCAAAAACATCAGGAATGTGTAGGTGTTTAATTTTGCAGAGGACAATATAATCAAGATGTTCATGACAAGAATAATAATTTACAATGGTTGTGACAGTTTGGCATCCATGCACTTTCGGAAGCTTGTCAGCTTGGTGCATTTCCCTAGGCATTGAAGGACTGTTTAAATTTGACTTATCTCTTCAATTAGTAAGAACTATAGTTTGTAGGAAAGAATATATTATAACAAGAGTTCTTAATTATAACAGTTTCTGGAATCGTCACTTTCAGTGCTTCCTTCTGCTCCTTGCTTCATTGTTTTTATTTTTTATAAGATATTTTTGGTATGATTTAAATGTTGTCATCTTTTCTTTTGTGACACTCACTAGAATCTTTGTTGGGCAGAGAAATAGAATACAGATGTCTTCATGATTATGTGGTGAAGAGGATTAAGATAGGTGGCATCCTTCAAACCATTTGGATGCTTGCAGTTCTGTCTGTGAACCAGATGAATTTGTTTTTTATTAAGTTGCAATATTTCTGCTGTACAGTGGTTACTGTTACTCAAACTGTTCAAACTAAACTGGTTTGTGACAAAAGGCATATCAAAGGTCCCTCTTCATCCTGGAAAGAAGTAACTAGTGGGGTGCCACAGGGTTCAGTCTTGGACCCGGTGCTGTTCAACATCTTTATCAGTGACTTGGATGATGGAATAGAAGGCACACTCATCAAATTTGCAGAAGACACCAAATTAGGAGGGATACCTAATACCCCAGAGAACAGAATCAGAACTCAGCATATTTTTGACGGACTGGAGAGCTGGGCCAAAACTAAATTCTAACGGAGAGAAATGTAATGTACTGCACTTAGGAAGAAAGAATGAAATACACAGATATAAGATGAGTAACACCTGGCTTGAGAACGGTACTTGTGAAAGGGATCTAGGAGTCTTAGTGGACCACATGGTGAACATGAGTCAATAGTGTTATATGGCAGCTAAAAAAGGCAGTGTGAATCTAGGCTGAATCAATAGGAGTATAGTGTTGAGATCAAGGGAAGTAATGATATCACTCTATTCTGCTTTGGTTAAACCTCCCCTGGAATACTGTGTCCAGTTCTAGGCACCACAATTCAAGAAAGACATTGACAAGCTGGAATGTGTCTAGAGGAGGGCAACGAAAATGATGAAGGGTCAGGAAATCATGCTCTGTGAGGAGCAGCTTAGACAGCTAGGTACGTTTAGCATGATGAAAAGAAGGTTAAGAGGTAACATGATAGCCATGCTTAAATATTTGAAGAGATGCCATATTGAAGATGGAACAAGTTTGCTTTCTGCTGCTTCAGAGACTAGGACAGGGAGCAGTGGATTCAAACTACGGAAAAAGAGATTTCACCTAAACATCAGGAAGAACTTCCTGATGGTAAGAGTCATTCAAAAGTGGAATATACTGCCTCAAGAGTGTAGTGGAGTCATGTTCTTTCGAGGTTTTTAAACAGAGGCTGGATGGCCATTTGCTGGGAGTGATTTGAGTGTGTGTTCCTGCATGATAGGGGGTTGAACTCAAGGACCATTGTGGTCCCTTCTAGCCTTATGATATGAAAGAGTGAATATGTAATCTTGGTTATATTTCTGCCACCATTTCTAAAACACAAATAGTGAAAAAAAATGCTCATTTGTTCTGTTTTTCAAGAAAGAAATTTGTGTTTTATAAGTCATTAAACTTGTGGAAGACCTACAGAGTTCTGTTATTTAGAAGTATTAGTGGGATTTTTTTTAAAGGTACCAGAAGTAATAACAGTAGATTGTACAGCACGTGTGTCAAACACAAGGCCCATGGGCCGAATCCAGCCCATGAGGCCATTTCATGTGGTCCTCATACCTGTCCTACAGTTGCAGCACTCCCCCTGCCTGGCGAGACCAATCCCCACATTGTGAACCTCTAGCTGCGGGTATTCTGAAGACGGACCCAGCATCCAGCACTCATGATCTTCTACTTCTGACTGCTCCTCTGTTTAAGTCTCACTGTCAGAACGTTGCTGTGGGTTACCATGGCAGTGCTCCTCATGGCTTGCAAGAGTTGGACAGAGGAGCAGTCAGAAGCAGAAGTAGATTGCAAGTGCTGGCTGCTGGGCCCCTCTTCAGAATACTGGCAGCCGGGGGCCTGTAATGTGGGGATCAGGCTCGCCAGATACAGAGAGGGGCAGAAAGAGCCACGGGGGAGCAGAAAGAGGCACAAAGAGAGTTGTGGGGGGCTGACACAGAGAGGGGCTGGAGGTAGAAAGAGGTACAGAGAGGGTCTCAATTGGGACCGAAAAGTTAAACAAAGCTGATGTAATGAACAATGCTTGGTAATATTTTTCTGATGATTAAAAATAGCTTTCTGTTTTCAAAACTCATTTTCAATAAATTGTACAATAGTTGTACACTTAAATATCTGCTTGCCATTATCTTTCGTAGACTTCTAGTTTCAGAGCTAGTTATTATTAAAATCAGTAAGAATTGAATGCAGAGGCAATTATTTAATATAATAAAAGAGTAGATACATTTATATAGTCTTACAGATACAACTGGCCCTTTGAAGGCAACCATAATGCTGATGCGGCCCAAGATGAAATTGAGCTTGACACCCCTGTTGTAGAGTTTAAGATAATTTCAGAGATGTGACCATCAAGCAACTTTTTTCAGTCACAGCATTTGCTGTGTTCCTCAGAAATGAAAGTTAGGCACATCTCACCAGTGTTGCACTAACATTGAATTTAGAGGTGAATTAACTTGAATGCAACCTTGGATATCACTTAAACCAGTGGTTCTCAACCTTCCTAATGCCGCGATCCTTTAATATAGTTCCTCATGTTGCGGTGACCCCCAACCATAAAATTATTTATTTATTATTTACTATGCCTCTCCCCCCCCCCCGGCAAAGGCCGCCTTGCCGGCAGGAACAGAAAGGGCAGGCAGGGAGGGAAAGAGGAGCCGTGCATCTCCCTTGGGAAAAAACTCTGGAGAACCCCCCCCCGGGCTCTGCTTCTGCTTCGCTCCTGTTTCCACTGGGGGGGGCAGTGTGGGAAAAGTTTCCAGAGTGTCGACCCTGGCCGGGTGGGGGGAGGAATCCCAGCACCTTTGTCTTTTGCGCTGGGTGCAGCTCGCCCCCCGGAAAAGCGCTGCCTTGCAACCCCCCAGCCCTTCCGCAGCGCCCCCCTCCGTGGCGAGTGGGGCAGGGGCCATGGTGAGGAGGGGGCCTCCCCCCGTGCTGCCGCTGCCCCCCAAGCTGGCCCATCAGATGGGAGGTTCTACTGGTAGCGGAGAAGGTGGGTGATTTCAGTCCCTTCTGAACAGGGGTCAGGAGAACACAAGTGCATGGCTCGCACTTGCACACCACCACTCCTGCTGTGGCGACGCTGTGGCTGCACGCGCTCCCGCCAAAGGGGGCAGGAGGACACGAATGCGTGGCTCACGCTTGCGCAGCACCACCGAGGGGGGAATGGAGCCTAAGACCATCGGAAATACGTATTTTCCTATGGTCTTAGGCGACCCCTGTGAAAGGGTCGTTCGACCGCCAAAGGGATCGCGACCCACAGGTTGAGAACCGCTGACTTAAACTAAGAGGTAGAGTTTGCAGCAGAACATTAGTGTGAATTGGTCATAACTTAAGATCCCAAACTGCTAACCTCTTCCACTATATTCCATTGTTCTTCCCCTACCCCAGTAGGCAGTTGGCATTCTGTGGCCACTGAGCACGCTCAGTTCTATCTAAGCTGCTTTCCCCCATTAGCTTTCCTCAAAGGATGTGCTGCTGCTGTTATTTTGCATTTTATATTTTAGCAACCTTTTGTTGGTATCTTCTCATGTGTGAGTGCGCCTTCTATGGTGGGTTTTGTGTGGGTTGAACTGAGAAACATTGCTGCAACAACATTTCTGTGTTGTTCCATTTGCCAATGCAAGATCTTAGTTAATAATTTACATTTCTAACTAGAACAAGCTAACAGCAAAATTTGTTGTACATTTTGTAAAAAAGATGCAGTGTCTTTATATCTGCATAATACCTCCAGTCTACAGAACTTTTTATATGACGTGTCAGCATCCTAGCATCTGAATCACAGGACAATTGACCTTCCATGTTTGTGGGTTTAACTTTCACAGACTTGATTATATGTGAGTTTCTTCAACCGCTGCCCCTTACTTCAAGCACTTCTTTTCTGAGGGAACCTTCCCTCTTGGTGGCTCCAATCATGCCATACAACCTTTTAAAAATCTACTTCTGTTTCTCCTCCTCCTCCTCCACCACCAACTGCTACCTGGCCAGCTAAAAATGGCTCACAGGCTGATTTCTCAGCACACAAACCCTCTCTTAATGCCCCTCATACATCCAAAAGAGGAGATGGACAAGAAAGAGAAAGTGCTGACCCACCCACCCCTTTCTCCCTCCTTTCTCTTACCTCACCATACCTTGGCCCCCTTCCCACAGAAACACATATTTTGATATTTGCAGTTCCAGCAAATGTGGAGGGCCAGTTGTATTGTTGAGCTGTATTTGGTTTGTTATCTGTTGTGTACACTGGATTGTGAGTTCTGTTGTCAAGCAAGACTGGATTGTGAATGGATTTTATCGGTAGAATTTGTGTGTTTGATTAGTATTTTAGTTTGCTGCAATTTAGTTTTCCAAATTGTTTGGAGTGATTTGCAAAGTACTAGGTTATGCATGTTGAGAGAAAAGAGTTGAGAAAATGCTGAAACAGCATGTTTGAGGATAGATGGGGGTGGGTTGTGGACAAACTTTAAAATCACTTAGCCTTCTGTCTATTTACTTGTGAAGCAAAAGGAGTGCCTGAGAGAGCAATGATTAAAGATGTAATAGCACTGTGGTTTGAGGGTTGTACAACATTAATTTTTTTTCAGGCCTTTAAGCTTCTGTCTGAAAGAAGGGCTACAGTGGTATCATACCTGCATAAAGTTTTCCAGTGCTCAAAACATGTGCCAAGAATGTAGTTTGTGTAAAAGTTTCTGGCTGGTGTTCCGTATGTGATCGGTATCCCGCCATTGCGATAGCTGGCCTACCTTTTAGCAGCTCTGCATCTTCATTGTTGTTGAGTTTCCAGCTTATGGTGACCCTAAGGCAAACTTATCACAGGTTTTCTGAGGGCTGGGAGTATATGATATGCCCAAAGTCACCCAGTGGCAGTTTCCCTGGTCTCCAGGGTTGTAGTCCAGTGCTCAAATTACTATACCACACTGGCATCATAATTAGAAATGGCTAAGTTAACTCTTCATGAGAGTACTTGCTGACTCAATTACTGGTGGAGGAACACAGAGAGAGGCTTTGCCTTTAACGCTAAACCATTGTTTAGTGCTAAGTGCAAAAGTAGAAAGATGTTCATGCAAAGTCATGGGCTCACAGGCTCTTATCCCTTCCATTTGTATAGCTGAGAGGAGGAATACACCTCCTTTTATTGATTTCTTGATCATTATTAAATGTGAACCAGGAATTATGGTTTAATTGCTACTTGAATGCTACATAAACCTATTACAAACCTTGGTTTGGCTGACCTTTCCATCATTCTAGAGCAGTGGTTCCCAAACTATGATACTACAGATGTTTAGAACTTCGGCTCCCAGAATTCCTGACTGTTGGCCAAATAGGCTAGGACTTCTGGCAGCTGAAGTCCAAAACACCTGGAGGACAAAAGTTTGGAAACCACTGAACTAGAGTTTCTTTTAAAGCTTGATTTCAGGATTGCAGTTAATGACAAGACAGTGATTGGGAGAAATAAAATTTGATTGCTGGTTTATTCTTCTTTCCTGTTAGAAGGGAATGTTCAGGGCTGATGCTTGCTTTACATGGACTTCTTTCTGCTCATGAAGATAGCGTAGTTGCTACTTTTTCTCAAGGGAGAATTGTTGGCTGTTTGTGTTGAATGAGGTAATTCTGGAATCTGCCATGGTTCATGAAGGGAGTTTATCAAATTCAAACTGCAGAACTTAATGTTTGAAAATGTGTCCATACTTGCTTTTATCTCAAGTGATCTGGAGCATGTAAGGTATTTGTTGGTTATCATAAGTTTTATGAACAGTGATCCTTCTACCATCTTGTACCCAAATACTCAGTGTCTGTTTGCATCTCCAAGGCATTGTGGAGAAATGTTCTAACTTGTCCTGAAAATTGTTGTAATTATACCTGTACAGCCCACTGCATTCAGGAATGAGTGGTGTTAAAACATCTGAAATGTATCAAATATAGTTGAGCTGGATCTGTAAGATTTATAGATCATCTTAGTTGTTTAATATAACCGTTTTTGTTAGCTCACTATCAGAAAAATTATATATTTTGCCTTTTAATAAGTGGTTTTATTTAAATGTGGCTGTCCTATATGGTGGATTCTTCAAATGTTCTAAAAGCCTTAAAAGCAAGTGCATTATTAGACATATCCGGAGACTGGTTTTATAAACCAGTAACTCGTACTTTTTGCATGTTTAGTGAGAGATCCAATCTTGAAATGAAATTATATGCAGTCATTCCTATTATATGTGCCCTACATGAATATAATATATTATTGAGATACCTTTTGCATCACTAGAGACATTACAGTACTTGATGCTTACACTTCCAGCTGTCTTTCTCCACCTGTTTGAGGCCTGATTGCCTGCTTCTGAGTCTTCAAAGCCAGGCTCTATGTGAGGGATTACAGCAGAGGTGGGTAACTGTGGAAGGATCCTGCAGGAGACCTTGGATAGCCATACCCACAACACATCCACCTTAATTTCCCCCCAAAATGCCCTCTGGGGGCATGGAGACCATTTTGCCATGTTTTTAGGCCATAAGAAGCCTCCTTTAAATAACAGGAAATGACTAGAAGTCACTTTGTGTTCCTTTTTTTGGATAACTTTAGGAAACAGTGGGAATGTCTAATTGATTATTTTGGTAAGAGCTGAGGTGAACCATTTATAACTGCCCTTAAAGAATAAGTGTGATAACATTACTTTTTCCTTTTTAAGGAAGTAGAAAACAAGTGAAAAGGAAAGAAGTTTTCTTCTGCCGAAAGTTAACATAATATCTCAATATTACTGTCTATTACTTGCCAATACATTTACATGCTAAGTGACATTTCATTATAAGTGATCTTAATACTAAATAGTACTTGGTGACTTAATTAGATAATATTTCCACTAGTTAAAACAATGGCTGTATTACATGTTATATAGCATCCCTAAATCCAGATATTTCTCTGCCATTTTATGTTATAAAATACTTTACAGCATTTCTTAACCCAATCCAGTTTTCATTGCCTTGTGTTTGTAACCCGTTCATAATCTAATTTCAGCCAAAATCTCTTTCATTTTGAGTTTCATTTTAAATTTAACTCCTCTGTTCCCTTGTAACCATCCTATCCATGGACTTTGCCCTCTTTGATTCCTCACATTTTCATCCTTGCCTCTTACTACTATTTTGAGTTCCTTCCCACTTGGTGTTTTAGAGTAATTGTCTTGAAATAACACCCTTTTTTCCATCATCTTTCTGTCTCTAATCCTCTTCGATCATCCAGGCACAATCAATTTGGATTTGTTCAACAATCCAAGTAATTTGATTACAAATCAGTTTTGTAATGCCCCTCCCCCATCCCCTGGGCTGTCTTACCTCTTCAACCAATTAAAGCTCCTTGAGCCAAAATCTCCTCCAAATCAATAGTTCCCTTCATTAGCTCAACTTGAGTTTGTCTCTCTGTATGATTTTCATCCTCTTTTAATTCCATGTTATTAACTTCCATATCCCTTCTTGTTTTGTATCTCTTGACAGCTCCTTGATCTTGCAAATCTCATCCCTCAGGGTCTCTATAATATTCCTCATCAGATTTAGGAATTCCAAGCGTTACTCCTCCATTATCAATTGTAAAAAGTCCTTACGATGTTCATGGAAAGGATCCATTTTTTATTCAGTCCATCAGTTTCAGAGTTAACTACTTCTTGTGAATCTAGCCAAATGCCAACAGTAACAAAATTTTATCAGCCTCAAATATAGTGTCTGCACTTTCTCATGTTGTAATTTCTTCTTGTTAAAATCAAATTCCATCTTACAAATAAAGTACAATTCAGCCTATTCACAAAAGATATGAGCTTAGGTCCTTAATTATTCTCGTTTTTAAAAAGCCAGCCTCAGATTTAACTTCATTATTTATTTCAACATTGTGGTCTGAGCATACTTCAACTCAGAAAGAAGGTAGCTGTAGAGGCTGATTATTTTAATCAGAAGGATTCTTCACTTTTCTAACTCAAAAGGTTTGATTAAGAGGGCTTTCTTTTTTTTTTTTAAAAAAGCAAGTTGCTGGCAGATCCTGAGATCTAAACAGCTGTACTTCCCATTACTCCTTCGGTCTTTCCCATAATCACATGTTTACTTGAGAGTAAATGCAAGTAGTGGGAATTCCAGACCCTAATGTGTAATTCCCCTTTCCCTTTTTAATATGGGGAATTTCTCCAGCCAGAGATTCCTCTCACCAGAACTATTACCATAAAAGCTCTCCTTGCTTTGGAGCTGCAGTCAAAGCATCTGCCTGGCCAGCCTGCCAGAGATTGAATCCCCCAGTAAAAGAACATCTAAAAGTGTTTCTCCCCAGGTGCTGCTTGAGCCATGACTTTCTGATGAATGTTAGCACCAACCCAGGCCACAACAAGACACACTTTTGTTTTAGTTGGTGGATGGGTAGCTGAATATGCCCTATGAGTTGCACTTTTTGGAGCTTACTGTTCAGATATGTACAGAATAACAGGCAATACAGTACTTCCAAGCCCCAGCCCAGATAACTGATCTGGAAGGGTAGCATCGCTGATGATACTGAAGGCCTCTGAGTAGTTGAAGCAAGTCAACAAGATCATACTCCTACTCATACTGTTGCAAAACTGGACTTGAAGACTGATTATAATAGATCTGGAATGGAGTGAAGAAAGTAGCTGGAACCTCATTTTTTAAAAAGATGGGTGAAAAAGCATCTCAGAATAGTAAACCCCTGGAGCCAGAGGAGCAGGTTTGAGTGATACAATTCAAACCAAGTAGAGTTCACTCATGTTTATCACAGTGGCCAAGAAGTCGTGAGATATGTTAGATACAAATGCTTTGGGGTGTGTGTGTGTGTGTGTGTGTGGAGATCCCTCAGGACAATCATTCTACAATCCCATATCCAAAACCATCTGCGTCAGCTCAGGCACGAATGGGGAATGCTGGAAGCAGGATCTAATCTGTTTACACAACATGAGATACAGACACTCTAGATTGGTGCTCAGGTGATAGAAACTTGATGGCAAGATGGAATTTTGGTATGAGATCCTTCTCCTACAACTCTGAGCCTATGATGCTATGGCATCATGCACAAAAGAAGAAGGAGAGGCTAACCAGTTGTTCCTATACTTAGCACTCGTTAATGCAAAACAGAATTGACTTTCTCGTCCATGATGAAATGAAATAATTTTAATTTTGGACCAGTCTGATATTCAGCAGCAGTACCAGTGCACCCAAAGGCAAACTGATAAAGCAAGACAGTACAGCGCATCTCAGGAGCACTGAGAAGAAGGAATAGGTTGAAGAGGTTTAATTGGTTGTTTTTTAAATTGTCTTGCCTTTGATAGCTATACATCATATGAAGATGAATGAGAGGGCCATCATGGCAGTGATGCACTGTTTACAGAATACCATTCTCCTGGGAAGCTGACTGGCAATGATACTTACTTTATTTTGGTACCAAGTTAAAACCTGGTTATATACTTATCTGTGTCAACACTTAGGGTTGCCATCCCAGGCACATTCCAGTATTATCTTTATAAACTATGTTACCCCAAAAGATGGGGGCCTTGAGGACCTCCAGCAGTACCCATTCTTCCATGAAAAGGTGGGGAATTATAGCTCAGAAGGGAGGCCTGTGAGAGGTGGGATAACCTTATGGAATCTTTTCACGTTTGTATACCAGTACTAACTGTAGGGCACCAGATGGAAATCAAAAAGGTTGTTTTATTGGGGAATTCACAAATAAACACAAACAATCAAAGTCTCATGAGAACCACACAAGGCTAGTGAAGGTTAAGGGGAGGAAGGATGGGTAGTGAGAGTTTGGGGTGAAGTGGGTGATAGTTCCTGAAGCAGCAGAGAATTGAAGCGAGATGTCTTAGACTGGTAGAATATGTCTTAGACATATGGTAGAATATGTCTTAGACATATGGAGTACAAGGAACTGAAATTTGGGGGCCCCTGTGCAGCATAACATGCCAGCATTTGTCCAAAGTACTAGCAACTGGCCATGGGGTGAGCCAGGGTTTTCTGCCCTGAGGGGAGTGAGTTAATTGCTCTCTGGCAGAGCTGACAAAGGGGTCTGGAAGGTTCTGATTGTCTTTGCAGCAGGGAACAAAGCACTGAGGGAAGTCACAATAGCCTCTTAATGGCTGAAAAGGTAAGGGAACAAAAGAACAGTTTCCATGGCAAAAGGTTACAGAATGACGACCTTTTGGTTGCTCCTTCTAGCAGCTTTGTTTGCTATTGTTTCCTAAGCTTTGGGTACTTTAGAGGACCATCTGAAAGTCATCAGGTAGAGCTCTCTGATTGATCCTTCTGAACTTATGACCTGGCCGTGTTGAAGTCCTTTGTCCTGGCAATTAAACAGTATTTATAATCAATCATGATGTATCACAGATTAGGGGTGTATGGCCTGGTAATAACTATATAAAAAAACTCCAATCAACAATCAGAGCATGCAGCCAGTATAACTATATCTTTTAAAAAAATCAGACTAATTTTTTTATTGATTTTGGTTTTTGAAGAGGGATGAGACGCACAACTAAGCATCCTTCTGTTCTCTCTTCTCTAGAGAGTCATTTGATTTCTAAAAAAAGAACTCAAGCAAAGCTCGAAAGTCCTGTTTTTTTCTTCTTCTCCTCACAGATGAATAATGTGATGGCTATATTTCAGAGGAAGAAACTGGCAAAACCACCTTTGAGTATTCCTTGCCTAAGAAAATCCTATGAAATAAATTCATGGGATTGCCATAAGTTGACAGGTGACTTGAAAACAGACAAGTACAGTCTGCCACTTGAGCCAGGGCTCAGAGAAATCTCTTACCCACCACAAGAGAATTCTAGGACTATGTATTGCAAAGTCCAGTGAAATAGGCATTTCCTCACCCCATCTAGCTTAAGAAATATCTTCCACCCTTTCCTCTGGTAAACTACAGCAGAATGTTGCTGATGGCAGAAAATGAGGGATTTAGGGGATTTGTTCTACCAGTTATACTCTGCTTAAGTCTTGAGCTGTTTGTTGACTGTAATAGCAAGCTCTACAGAGAAAAATTATGATATTATGTGCAGTTGGAAGAACAGGACCCTGTGGCTGTAGCAGTCTATTTTTTGTATGTGAAATATGAACAATAAGTTAAGTTTCATGCATGTTATATGTATTTTGCTCTATTTATATGGCATGTTATCTATGATCATGCAAATTATTTCAGTATGCTGTGATTTTCTTTTAATAAATATGGATGCCCTGGAGCCCAAATTGGCTAAAAAGGTGAATACTATAGCCCCAGATTTTTGCAATGAACAGATACAACATTTAATATCATGGCTGCTCCTTTGAATTGTACCCCTCTCAAAAAAACAAAACAAAACCTGCAGGAAATTTGGTTGATAACTTTCATAATCCTCAAAATGGGTAGCCACATGATTAAATTTTATAGCTGCTTTTTTCTCCCTCACTTGCAGTAATTTAGGGCAGGAATCTTTTAGTTCCCATTTGAGAACATTTTTTAAAAAGGCTGTGTAATGTGTTACTTGACCCTACAACTGATGCATAAGTATTTCTATCATTATTGAGAGCTATAAGTTTATCTGGAGCAAACGTGGGTAGAACTACATTTGACATTGGTATGACTATGATTTTTGGTGTACTTGAACTTTGAGTTTTATTTCTCAGTACATTATTAGAAAGTGAATAGATGTTCCAGTTGTCATTGTAAATTACATTAAAGCATAGTGAAGAGGCGAGCAGTAACCTGAGATCTGGAGGCTGCACAAACCTCTCACCATATTTTGCAAAGCTGTTCCACCCCTCTGCATCCTGTACTTTTTGAAAAAAGATTTTTGCTCAAAATGTCTACCCCAGCCCCCAACAACATGGGGACAGTTTTGTCATTTTTTTTTTTTGCCCCTTCTGGGCTGTTTTAGGCCCAGAGAGGCATTTTTTAAAAGCGGGAAGTAGACCAGAAGTGATTTCCAACTTTTTTAAGGCACAAACTAAGATGTCCGCTGAACCCATGTGGGTTCAGTAAAAATAGCTGAATGCACACCCCCTTAGACGTGGAGGGTATAGGGACATTTTAAATAAGAACATCAACATGATTAAGGGGATTGGTTTGTCCTTGGTAAGCCTTGCAGATGGCCCTAAGGGCCCCTGTTTGACTGTTTTCCATCCCTGATGTAGAAAGGTCTGTCATGACCTTGGCAAATCTTAAAACAGTAGATGTGCTATAAGTTTCCCTTAACCCATAGTCTTGAGCATTTATGCTTGAAAGCAAATTGCTTTTGAAATCAGTGGGGCTTTTGGTTAAGTCCCAATGAGTTGGTGCTGTTATGCTGTTGGCCTGTGGTATTCGCTGAATTCAGAGGTAACTTGTTGCATGAAAAAAAAACAAAAACCTTACATCAGTGGCAGAATGGCTTGCTCTGTATAATTACACTTAGATGATGGCTTAGAGGATAATAGCCAAACAAATAATAGATTTAAAGCAATGAAAAATTGCTTAATTTCCTTGTCCCCAATTCCTTTGCCCCAATTCTTCCTTATTCCCCCAGTCTGTCTTCACTGCGAGTGTTCATTTCTTTTTACTCGAGGTTGACAAGTACAAACAATGATAAACGGGGGGGGGGGGAATGAAACTTCTCACAGATCTCTGTTGTATTACATTTCTTATGCACCTGGTGTGTTACGTGCTATTATGGAAAAATGTTCAAGCTCAAGCAAGGTTTTTGAAAGTCTGGTTTACTGAGACTAACAAGTGACACGTGAGCCTTGGTTAAAAATGTAACAGTAACACTTCAGACAACTAAGCAGACAATTATATACATGAATGTCACCAGATGGCCAGTACAGAAATCAGGTGGACCAGGGATGCTCAGACAAGCAGTTTGTGAAAAGGCGCTGGTCCATGAGCTGTCGGCTGCAAGTCCACAGTCAGTTTCCAGGAGAGCAAGAAACAGTTGTAACCAGTGGATGGTACTGGGGGGGGCGGCGGAGATTACCAGTTCCCAGGTATCCTGAGAAGTACTGAAATATATTACATAACTGGAAGTGGAAGATGGTGAAGCTCCATTCTCCATGCAGAAACAAGACCAGAGCGGATCATGACATAAGAGCATGAACTGCTAATATCATTAATAAACATTAGAATAAAGCTAAAGAACACTAAATCACTCATAGTGCCGAAATACAATCTAAATGATATCCCTACAGAATGGATAGAACAAACAAAGAACAAACTTGGGCTACTTGATCGGCTTGAAAGGACACCTGGGCTGAAACCAGGGGCATTATGTGAAATGAATGCAAAATAACATGCAATGCAACAGTAAATAAAGAAAAGCCTCACTGGATGTCTCATGAAATTTGAAATGGTTAAGGGCAGGTGAGAAGGAAAGGTAAAAGATGGCAGAAATAGTGCCAGAATCCTGAACACAACTGTTCAGTAAATTATGTGTAGGACAGAGAAAGCGATTACAATAGTCATTGGAGAGAAATAAAAGAAAACAAAAAAGGAAGAACAAAAGCCCTCTTCCATAAGATATAAGTAATCAAGTCAGGCCTACATTCTGCCAAAATGACTGAACAGGTAAACTAATACTTTATTGTGAGATAACATGACCCACTGGAAAGTATGATAATACTCGGTAAAGTGGAAGACAGTAGGGCAGAGCTTTCCAAACTTTTCATGTTGGTAATGCACTTTTTAGACATGCATCATTTTGCAACAGTAATTTCAGTTTTAGCAGCAAACTGGAGGTTTGCTTATAAGAGGTACAGACACATACATAAATTGTAATAACAAAATGTATGGGGACACAACATATCTCATGAAAACTTTTCATATATTTTTAAAAATATATGATTTATAAATACTAACGTACATTTCCAAGATTGTAGGCAACACACCTAGACACTTCAGGCGACCCACTAATGTGTCGCTGCACACTGTTTGGAAAGCCCTGTGGTAGGGAAAGAGAGGGAAAAACATAGGTAGATTGATTCAGGAAGAATCAATTCAGATTGATTCAGGGAGCGAATCCACTGGTGGAAATTTCTAAGAGTTGAATCAGGTTGCTGATGACTGGGAGTTTTGGTGAGCTCTCATTCCTAGGTTCACAATAAGTTGAAGGAAACTTGATGCCAGATAACAATGACAGCACTTGGAGGCCTGAATCCTGTTAGTTGCTCCTAACTAGAGTAGACCCATTAAATCATTTGTAAGTTACTTGTGCAGTTTATGTAAGTAAACGAAATTTGTTCTGTGGGTCTCTTCTAGCTAGAACTAACAATAGGACTCAGGACAAAAATGTTGTAAGCATAGGGTGTTGATTAGCCTATTCACTGTGATAATATATTATAAATTTCATTAATATATGCAAATACCTTAAATGCAATAGCTATTCTAAACCTCTGCTGTGAGAATGAAATTTGTGCTGTTGTATGTCTTTCCTTTTCCTGAAAATGAGCTACTGAAATATGGATGTAGTAAATGAAACTAGTAGTGGAACAGTTTTGATTCATACAAGTAAACATTTTCTGCTTTTTTGTTTTTGTTTTTCAGTGTAATGTTCAAATTCAGAAATGCCTTATGTGGATCGTCAAAATCGTATTTGTGGTTTTCTAGACATTGAAGAAAATGAAAACAGTGGAAAGTTTCTGCGGAGGTATTTTATATTGGATACAAAAGAAGACAGTTTGGTATGGTACATGGATAATCCACAGGTAAACTAATGTGAGATCATTTCTTTTTTTTCCATTTAATGCAACACTCCTTGAATTAAATTTAGCTTTTGAAACATTAGGCAAATTTTTACAAATACCGATGTATAATCCTTGCATTTCATGTTTGTCTTATATGTATTTTGTTAGAACTGTGGGACAAAGTGGGAATTTATCGTCATGGTTGAAGTGATTATCATTGGAAGCCTAGATACCCATAAGGTCCTGGACACATTTATTTAAAATAAGTCATCTCCAGATAAATTTATTAATAGTTCATTTTCACAATGGTTAAGTGATGGCAAGGTGAGGAAGTGGGTACTTTTGATCTAAATACTCTCTGAAGATGTGATCTAGTCATCAAGGTCCATTAAAGAGTCAAATACAAGGTGGCGTTACTGATTGATATAGCTGCTGTGGCAGGCCATTTTAGTGGTGATAGTTAAATGAATTATATTGTTGAAATACTTGGTGTGCAAAATTATGGGGAGGGCCTATACAGATGTATATCAATTAACAAAGCCTCTGAAAAAGATGCTTCTTTTTACAAAGTCTTTCTATGCCTGCTCAGACCCTTGTTTTCCTCCTTGTCCTCTGTCTAGCTGGAAGTTTTTTCAGCAAAATATGCATTGGGAGGACTGAAAAATAGGGCTAGAGAAACACAGAGTTTTGGTGCCCAGTTACAGCAGTGCAGTAAATAGTGAAATAAAGCCTTGGCTGGGAAGGAATTGAATTATTGTGTAGCTGATCCTATTGTGTCTCCCTGCTTACAATAGATGAGGTAAATGGCAGGTGCCACCAGAATCACTTGTTAAGCATGCATGAGCAGCAAGGTAGAAGAATAGAGAAAGGCAGGTAATTCTTCTTCACCAGCTGCCTCAACATGATAAAACACGTAGATCTATGGCTGTCAAAATAGAAATCATAAGAAAAATAGATGCCCATAAAAGAAAAAGTCATTCCTGGATGGAATTGTAGAAGAAGTTTCAAGTTGTCTCTAAAAGATTCAGATTGTTTTTGTTTACTTATGCAAGACTTATGTAGCCTGGTTGTATCATTTCAAGATGTGCATATTGTTAGTTTTCAGTAAAACACTTGCTGACACTTATATTGAACAGTTCTTCTGTTTGATACTAAAACTTATCTCTATTTTTTCCGTGCTAGTTCTTTCTCTCCTGCCAAATTTTCAATTAAAGAAGTAATGCAGTGCCCAGGAACAGATCTACTTCATTAACTGAGGTATATCTGTAGTATAGTAGCTTTCATTTTACATGCAGTTTTTGTTCTTTTGTTACAGAACCTTCCTTCTGGATCTCCACCAGTTGGATCCATTAAACTTACCTATATTTCAAAGGTATGTGCCCTCCTGAAAATATTGCTTTTTCAAATGCATTCTGATGATATTTGAATAATTTAAAGATGTCTAAGCTTACACATTTGGTCTAATGACTTAAGGCTGTGCTGGAAGGAAGTTGAACTGTGGCTGTTTCTTTTGAAGATCTGATTGGTATGGTGTAAAGGCACAATGCTGCAATCATTGTCAGTACAGTGTGTGCACAATGCTATGTGCATATTAAAAATCTACATTTTTATTTAATCTGTATCCACTGTATGTGTGTGTGTGTGTTGAGTCCAAATTAGGAACTACAGTTAATTTTAAGCATACTTGAAATTGTGGCCCTCCAATCTCAGCCTAAAAGTGAAGCCTGCAGGGGACAAAATCGTTTTAATACAGTTTTGACACCTTTTTTGTGCCTGAAGTTACCGTCTAGTCACTACTAATTTTGAAAAAGTTGGGTGAAGGTAAAATGCCCCTGGACCCTCTGCAGTTGGCTGTCCGTGGTTCATTTGAACAAACCAGTGCCATAAACTATGTGCTGAAGTTGACTTCATTGGAAAAAAAAATATAGTTAAAACTAATTACAACTTTTCTTAGTTTGGGCCTAATAGCTGCATGGAGATGATAAAATTCTGTTTAGTAAGCTACAGTAAGCATGAATTTCCTCACTAGTGTGAAACATCTATGTTCCCACTTTACTCCTTCCTTTCCCTGATGAAGTTGAAGTAACCAAAAGGAAACAGTCCCCTCCAAAAACCATAGCTTCCCATTATGTCCAAATTAGAAAACTGTGGTTAATTGGATTCCAAAGAAGTCAGGATGTGGCCTCCACTTTTAATGTATGACTTCATGACCTTTCTTGTTTGTCATAGTTTCCAGCTTTGGCTATAACAGAACTATGGTTAACTATGCCTTCCAGGCTTATTTTAGTGATTGAACAAACCGGTGTGGCTGCAGTGCAGGTGGTGCCTGGCTTGTTAACAGATTGTCTGAAGTGGGTCAGCTATTGTGGAAATAAATGCTTCTGATCTTCTTGAGGCCATACTAGAAGAAAGAGAAGTGCATGAGCCGTAAGCTCAGTAATGTAGCACTCGTTCACAGTTTAGTATTGCATCTGAAGACAACTGCAGCCTTCTTCTTTGAAAGTATTTTAGGTGAGAGAACTCTAAATTATTTTGTGAAGTTTAATCAGAAGGCAGTTAATGTGATGGGAAGAGCTTTCAACATACATGAATTATTGTTTGTGGAGTTTCTGTCACAATAAAACTTGATGAAACATATTTGCTTTGTGGGGAGAAATTAAAGATTTAATTTAGAACTCTTAGTCTATTAATCCATTGCAGTATTTCTCATTTGATTTTAGTTTTATGATTACTATTTTGTGTTCTTAATCTGAGAATAAAACAGAAATCATATCTATGCTGGTTACCTTTATTGTTTTTTAGTTTTTAGTGTTACATATTTTAATATTTTTAGCTGCTTCATATGCCTTTAATAAAACATACCATAACAAATGGAAAAATGTTACATTGCTGCCCATCTAGGATTTAGTACTTGAAGGCAGTAATATTCTGTGGTAGTATTTGTTCTGTGTTCATTTGTTTTACTAAAAGAAACACCTTAAGGGCTGGGCATTTGGAAAACAGATTCCAATGTTACAAAATACAATATCTGGAAATACTTGGTGCAGAAATGCCAACTACATTGCTTAGGTATCATGTTGTTGTTGACTGTTATCAAGTTGACTTTGACTTACGGTGACCCTATGAATGAAATACCTGCAGACTCAGAAATATGGCTTCCTTGATTGAGTCTAACTATCTGTAATTCAGTCTTCCTCTTTTCCTACTGCCTTCTACCTTCCTAAGCATTATTGTCTTTTCTAGTGACTCACATCATTGCACGACATGTCCAAAGCACAGAAGTTTCAAATTAGTCACCTTGACTTCTAGGGCAAGTTCAGACTTGATTTGCTCTAGTATGCATTTGTCTGTCTTTTTTAGTGGTCCATGGGATCCTTAGAACTAGATTTTTATTGAATGTGACCTTGGACTCCCCCTACTTTTTATTTGCTTCTGCATTTTCTGGCTTCAGTGTCAATGAACTGTTGAATATTTGGAAATTTATATAATAAAGAAGCAAAGTAATACGTTAAACAGTTGAAGAAATGTTAATTTGTAGAAATTTTTGGAAAGTTTTTTTTTTTTTTTTTGGAAGGTGATGGGTGCAGAATCAGAAACCCCTGTTTGAATCACACATTTTTTTAAAAGGTAGCTAATTGTCTGTAATAATTATAGCATCTAATGTCAATGATAATAAAGTAACTGAATTTCCAAATGTTAATTGAATACATAAAAAGACAATGGCATACTTATTTTTTAGATGTATTCTCTGAGCTTTTTGTTAAAAACAGATTTCTTATTCTGCGTGATAATTGAGACTTGTATATTGAGGTCAGTTAATGAAAACTTGCTTTGC
The DNA here is from genome assembly GCA_948474755.1 of Ctenosaura bakeri. Classification (NCBI taxonomy): domain Eukaryota; kingdom Metazoa; phylum Chordata; class Lepidosauria; order Squamata; family Iguanidae; genus Ctenosaura; species Ctenosaura bakeri. Next base: position 1,026,834 of record CAOLHI010000059.1, read on the forward strand.
TTACTACAGTGTTGGTGGGCCTATATTGTTAACTCTTACCATTTTTTCAATTTTTCCAGCTAGGTTTCTCTGAGACACATATTAAGCTTACAGTACCATCTCATTAAACTTAAAAAAAACTTTAAAAATCCATTTAATTTCATTAATGTACGAAAAATACACTGTATATTCTAATAGAAGTATATTATTTTCTTAAAATAGTGGGCTAGTTTGCATGTCATGCTAACAACTAAGTTCACAAGCCTTTGGGCACAAGAGTAAAGCTTGTGCTTTGGATGCTCCATCTCTCTGTCTGTGTAACCATGTAGAATAAATAATGAATCCATTTGTTTTGGTTCCTGATTGAGTACATTATGAACTAGTAATCATGGTTTAAAATAAGTTGTGTTTTGTTGATTAAGTTAGGTTTGTCACTTGTTTAGCAGATATTTTAGCTTGCTTTAGCAGTTTAGAGCTTTTTTTAGACAATGATTCCTGGTGTTTATGCAATGATAGGTAAGAATTTGGGAAGGTGAAACCAGATCATGGAGAGCAGAGTGCTCTAGCCCAAAGTCTGCAGAGGTTGTTTGTGTAATGCTAAACAGTGGATAGGTGTTTTGTGAAAACCAAATCAATAAAATTTTCTGAGTTTGAAAATTGCTATTACTACAGATCTCTCAATATTTTCTGCCCTTCTCCCCATGTTTTCCAAATAATATTTTACATCTCTACTTTTACTTACCCAAAGGAGTGTTTATACAGGTCCTATTACAGTGCTTTTCGGGGCATACGTCACTAAACATGTTAGAATGTTGCTTCCTTCTGTTCAGGACATTTAAGCTGACACACAAAAGTCTGAGGGAGTTTCTTTCTGAAAGCACCTGTAAATCTATGCTGTGGGAAGACAAACTGATATTATCTGAATAGCACATGATTCATCTAGGACCTTTAGCCAAAATGCACAGGCAGCAAAAATGGGTTTAACTTTGAGATTGTAAGGTTGGCTACAGTTGTGTCCTAATGAGGTGCTTGGGTAACAAGCAAAATGGAAATCAGAGCTATTCCAGAACGTTTGGTTTTGTTTAAAACAAGTGGGCAATTGCTGAGTTCAGTTCTGAAGTTCTTAGAGTCTTTCTGGTGCACAATGCCAGTATAGCAGCTCCACAAGAACAGGAAAAAAAAAATAACCAAAAGGCTGTAGGTGCAGCAAATGGGAAGGAAGCATTGTTAAACAGGCATAAGGATTTTGCCTTTTTGTCCTCATTACCATTTTGTCTCTGGGGAAGAAAATGTAACCTCTAGCACCAGCATAAAGAAAGTGGAGCCCCCAGGGCCACTTTCAGCTCCTCCCCCTATGTATTTATATTTACAGTCAGCCCTCCACATTTGCAGATTTCACATTTGCAGATTTGATTATTCACAGATTATTTGCTATCACCTCTGCTGGCTCCCTGTGCCATTTTTAATAGGGACTGCAAGGCTTACGAGACTGAGAAACTGTGATCAAGACTTGTTGGTCCCTCTTAAAAAGGGTGTGGGGCAGCAGTGGAAGTGGCAGTAATCCCCACCAGCCACCCACTTCTGCCTTGTGAAGGAACCCTGATGCCTCAAAGGAACCCATAGTGGGTTGAATATGGTGATCATACTTTTTTATGTGTTAAATATGGTTTGGGAGGGCCTAGAGTTATTCATGTTTTTTTCACTTTCATGGGGGTCTTGTGCCCCTAACCCTAGTGAATGTGAGGGATGACTGTATTTATTTATCTGAGAAAGGTCACTTTTGGCTTACCTGTTGAAAACAGGGTTCTCTCTGGATGAAAATAACCCAGGAAGGGGCAAAAACACTGCAAAATCGCCTGCACATGCTCTAGGGTACATTTTGCTACCAAAATGTAGCAGTTGCAGTGGAGGTATGGCCTTACATGCTTTGCGAGGGGGCTGACCTCAACAGTTGCCCATCCCTGGTCTAGTATAATGTACTGGCAGAATTCTAGCTGTTGTTTCCTAGCATTGATTTTTCCTAGCTAGATTTTTCACAGGAGTAGCAAAAAAAAAAAAAGCACAATATCTCTATTTAAAATATGAGTTGGAGTATTTATAACTTCTTGAGGTCTTCTCTTGGCAAAATAGCCGATAATGATCACTCCTTTATGTATGTCTGAAGAGGATTTCTTAGTAGGGAACTTAGACTAAATTTGCAGCCTAAATTGTCTTGTACTGCACAGTTTACCTTTCAGCAAAATGAATCTTTGGGAGCCAAAATGCTGGGGAACACACAAAATCATGGTGGAAAGTTGTTGTCTTAGCAGCAGCTCACTGCTGTTCCTGAGGATCTTTATACTGACACAATTTGTGATTAATCTGCATTGATTTATAATTAAAGTGATTTTTATGTTGTGCCATATGAGATCTGAAGTTTTTGATGCACATTTTGATATGCATTTGGTAAGATCTATGTCTCATAACATACATTTTGTTATTTTTGTTAGGTTAGTGATGCAACTAAACTGAGGCCAAAGGCAGAATTCTGTTTTGGTAAGTTTTAATAGACTGCTGTTAAATTAGAATAACTTAGAAAAACTAAAACCAAGATGTGTTCTTCGTTTTGCTTTTGAGACACAAATTTAAGTATCTGTATGACATATAAGTTTATCTATATTCCATGTTCCTTCCAAATATAAAGGGAAAAAATCCATTTCTTTTAATAGTTGGAATGTTCACAATATTTAAAATAGTAACATCAATGATCAGCAATGATGCTTTTTTGATGAGCAATAAATGGCAGTTACTAGGGACGGGATGAATCCAGAATTTTTCAAATCCAGATCCAAATCCCTGGAAGGTTCTGGGAATCCACGAATCTTGAATCTTTTGAATCCTTTTTTAAAAAAGGGTTTAAAAAGCAAGGGAAAGAGAGCACTTACTGAAAAGGGTTTTTGAAGCAGAATTTGACAAGTCTCAAGTCTTGCAACAAGGAAGGCGCACACACACACACACACACCAATCTCTAGTCCAGTCTCAATTCTGCACCCTACAGTCTCAAGTCAAGCCTCAAGTCCTGCAAAAAAAACCTAACAACCCCCCCCCCCACAACCTCTAGTCCAGTCTCAATTCTCTACCCTCAAGTCCAGTCTCAAGTCCTGCAAGGGACATTCAAGTCAAGTCTCTAGTCCAGTCTCAATAGTTCACAATCCCTGTCCTCCAGTCAAAAGAACAGAGATTATTACCTTGCAAAGAGAGGCAGCTGCCGGGACAGGCAGTCCCCTTCGGCGGTCACAGGCAGCTGCCCCTGGTGGGTGCACATGGGTTCATGCCACAATTTCCGTGCACCCAGGGGCCTGCTGGCCAGTCAGGCCTTTGGCAGGCCCCGGAGGCGCCAATTTTTAAAAACAAACTGTTTGGACGATTTGAAAGATTCAGTTCACCTATTTTGGCACAGGGATTCGGATTCATGAGTCTTGAATCCTTGCCGAGGATTTGAGGATCCAAGAATTCGGTTGGCCCATCCCTAGCAATTACTGATGGAATATTTTTGAGTGAATTTCAGCCAGTAGCTATAAATTAAGTCTATATAAATTACAAAACATTTTGGAATTTCAGAAACAGCTTTGTTTTGCATCATGGGGGAAAAACAGAACTCACCTTTCTTGATTCACCTTTCACATTATGATTTGTCATACAGTAAAGGATAATGTACCAATGACTTCTAATGCACACCAGTTACTTATGCACTAAAATACCTGCCAGATTATTTTTAAAAGTGAGTTTTAACTTACATTTACTGCTGTTAAAAGAAAGCTGGATGGCCAAGTTAATGCATGCAGCTACTACTGCTTTACCTCTGTTTTAAACCTGCATATTATTAAATCATTTGGTTTTAACTGGATGTGGATAGTGTAATGTATGCATAAAACAATGAAAAGATCCAGTGAGTGTGAAATAAAAAGAAATATATGTTCCAGGTGTCAAGAACCTGGATTTTTTAAGTATTATTTGAAAGCATGATAGTTTTAGAAATTATAATTGATGTAGCTTTTTTTTTTTTTTTGCAAATGGTTAAATTCACAACTTCTTATGAAAACAGCCTAGCAATGATGTATTCATCATTTTTGTTACACAGTAGCTGGAAATTACGTCTAATGGTATCCTAGAGATTTCCTTTGTCATAAGTTCAGATTTATACTAGCTATGCAAGAGGTTTAAAGCAAATATTACTGGTAGTTGTAAATCTCTGCAAATAATTTACACATGGCAAAATCCTGTTGCTTTTGAATGTACAGGTATATGCTCATTTTTTTTTCCTATCTAGAAGAGGATTTGAGCATTCCAATAGGATTCTGTGTCCTTTTGCTGCAACTATAATTTGTGATGTTCATTTGCCTCTTTGTGCTGCTATGTATAAAACAAAGAATAGAAATGCATTATGACATTCTAGGTGATAGCTAATGGAGACCAATAGCTCAAACTAAATATTTATGTATTTTTCTTTGGATTTCATGGATTTTTTGATGACTTTATAAATTGATCTCTAAAAAACACTCCTGTGTTTACAGAACTAGCTGCTGGGAAGCAGCATGTGTTTTATCCATAAGTGTCTTGGTCAGATATGAGTTTGTTAAAATGTTCTCTGCCCAAGATTGTCTCCTATAAAGAGATTCACAAATGTTTGGACTGGCCCTGTGCTTAGAGCAGATTATAACTGCTGCCTTTTCTGAAGGGGTGCAGATTTTATTTATTTAGCCTTTGATTCTAAAGAACCTGAACCATATGCAGAACAGCATTGGGGAATGAGTCATAATGTTGGGCTACTATGATATATGACGAGGATGCTTTTAAAGATAGCTACAGATTGTGTTTTATCATCTGGTTGCCTTTTGTAGCCTTGCCACAGCTTGCATACAACAGTGTGTCTCACATCTGGTTATGTTTTGGCACTATTTTTACCAAGCTTTCTGTTTACCTGTATTTATGATCATTTAAAGAAGCACACTAAACAGAATATCCTTGAATATTCGTGTGCTGGCAACAATTGGCTTTCCACTGTGTAACAGTTAAAGGAAGTAGTTTTGTTGTCCGCAGCCACTGTATATGAATAGAGATTTTCACATTTTGTTCTAATATGCAGTAGTGTAGAATAGTCTTTTTGAACAGATGATTTCAGTTCATTCTTCCTGTATTGAATTTACATACATAAACTTTGAGAACATTGTGTTCAGGCTAAATAAATCCCTATGATTACCAGTCACTTATAAATTTAAATATGAGTTTAAAGCAAGCAAGAGTTTTATCTCGTGTTGCTTGAGACATTTAGGTTTTGAAACAAAATCATATGGATTCATATCAAGTTCTTGCATGTACTTCTTATGCTTTAAACATCTTATCTGTTTTCTTTTCTCCTAAAATACTGTTCATATTCTAATTTTAGATTTGAAGTCATTATATCCACTGTAGCGTTGGATATTATGAATTTTGTAATAATGTTTAGTGCATATTAAAGAAGAAAATTCTGATGTTCCCAGAACAAGGGTATTCTTTATTTCTTCAGGTTTGCAGGTGCATGGGTTGTAACAAAGCAATTCTGCAGCAAAGATGTGAGACTCAGTGCTTGTTTTAGAAGCTGAAAAAGTTGTTTGTGTCTCTTTCTTTTTTCTTTTTTGCATAACAAGCAAGCCAAGCACACATGTGCAGCCCCCATTGAATTGCATAATGTCTGGAAACACAAAACAGTTTTCTGTAATTCTGAATGGAACTCTAAGAGATCTCTCATTCACAGGGGCACTGTAAGTTAAAGCTGACTTAATGGCACATAGCCAAAAAAAAAAAAAGTGCTACTAAAGTATTAAATGTGAGTTTGCTGCAAGTTTTGAGATAAGAAGTAATCAGTAATGAGTTCTGGTCCCCTTCCCTCTCTTTAAAGCAGTGATTCTCAACCTTCCTAATGCCGCGACCCTTTAATACAGTTCCTCATGTTGTGGTGACCCACAAACATAAAATTATTTATTTATTATTTACAATGCCTCCCCCCTGGCAAAGGCTGCCTCGCCAGCCAGGAACGGGAGGGGCGGGCAGGGAGGAAAGAGGAGCTGCGCATCTCCCCTGGGAAAAAAAACTCTGAGAACCCTCCGGGCTCTGCTTCTGCTTCGCTCTTGTTTCCGCGGGGGGAACAGTGTGGGAAAAGTTTCCGGAGTGTCGACCCTGGCCGGGGGGGGAGGAGGAATCCCAGCGCCTTTGTCTTTTGCGCTGGGCATAGCTCACCCCCCTGGAAAAGCGCCACCTTGCAACCCCCGGCCCTTCTGCAGCGCCCCCCTCCATAGTGAGTGGGGCAGGGGCCATGGTGAGGAGGGGGCCTGCCCCCCATGCTGCCGCTTCCCCTCAAGCTGGCCCGTCAGACGGGAGGTTCTCCCGGTAGCGGAGAAGGGGAGTGATTTCAGTCCCTTCTGAACGGGGGGCAGGAGGACGTGAGTGTGTGGCTTGCGCTTGCGCACCACCACTCCTGCTGTGGCGATGCTGTGGCCACACACGCTCCCGCCAAAGGGGGCAGGAGGAAGTGAGCGCGTCGCTTGCGCTTGCGCACCACCACCGAGGAGGGAATGGAGCCTAAGATCATCGGAAATACGTATTTTACGATGGTCTTAGGCAACCCCTATGAAAGGGTCATTCGACCCCCAAAGGGGTCGCGACCCACAGTTTGAGAACCGCTGCTTTAAAGATTTTGCAAAACCTAGGCCAAGAATGAGACTATCTTTTTACAATTAATGCTGTACATTCACTCTTCTGTTGTCTGTAATAGTCATGAATGCAGGGATGAGGAAATACTTTCTACAAGCCAATGATCAGCAAGACTTAGTTGAATGGGTAAATGTCCTGAACAAAGCTACCAAAATCACAGTAAGTAAATTTTAAAGGTGATGCTAGAGTCATTCTGCATATATTCTTGTTATATTTGGAAAAATATAGCAAAATACCTTTTTTCATATTCCAAGTTCACTTTTTAAACAGAGGAGATTATATAATTTAGGACTCTTTGCACATATCAGTTGCTACCCAAAATCTCTTTAAGCATGTATTTTGTGACTTGCATGGATCCAGACCTTTTCCTCTTTTTCAGGGTCACGTGAAAACCTCCACCTCAGATTGCAGAAATTGCAATTTGATCATGGCAGTTTGACACAGCAAATTGGTGTGTGTCTTGTGTTAAAATGCAATTGATAGCTCTTTGGTGAACCTGACAAGCTTATTATACTTGACCAGCTCAGCTCAGATACTACAAAATTGAAGTTGTTTGATCAGCTGAATGGCAACAGTTTTGCGAGGAAGTTGTTTTCAGACAGTCTCCACCAAGCATTAATTGTATCAACATATTCTGTAACCTTAAATGTGTGTGAGTATTTGGTAAGAAAAGGAATGATCAGATAGTAATTCCTAAGTCTTAGAACTTTAGATCTTCAGAAGACTTTAGGTATCCCTGGAAAGTCCATGAACAGTGACTTTTTATCTTAGCAAATTTACTATGGCAGTATTTCTTAATCTTTTCTTTACCACGAACTCCCTTTAAATATCTGTTGTTGCCACAGAACCCCTCAGACTTAACTCAGGATTTAAAACCATAAAATGCATCAAATATCTATTTAAAGTTATTCATCAAGGATCTTCAGATTTGGAGAGATGGGAGAAATAGGTAAATGCACACATTCCTATGATATACCGTAATAATATAATATGAGCTCCCAAGGGGCTCATAATCGTGGTGCTGAAGGTACTGCAGCCTTTGGGATTATATGCCCCTTTTTGTTGTTGCTACTGCTGTTTCTGTAGAGCAGGCAGCTGGAAAGCACCCAAGCTGCTGTGGATTGTGGCATTACTGATTTGGCAGGCTCCTCCTGCAGCAGAAGCAGCCTTGGCCACTGCAGTGCTGGCCTTGCTTTCTTTCCCACTACTCTTATCCTCCTGCAGCACTGGCCACCCATCCAGTGAGATGTTGGTGAGGAACAAAGTGCTGCCTACCTGCACTGGGGGTCCGTGGATGGCAGAAGCAGCAGTGATGGTGGCGTCTCCCACTTCTAGGATTCCAGCTGCTGGTAAAATGTGTTGCTTCTGCCATTACCACTATTGACCATCCCAGGACTGCTATTACTGCTACCACTGCTGGCAGCGATGGCTACAGGAGCAGTCAGTGCTGCTGCCATTGTCTGTCATGTCTGCCTGCCCTCTAAGGAGTGGGCAAGAATGTGAGTGAGAATGGCAGGCCTGGACTCTCTCAGACAGAGGGTTAGCAATGGGCTGCAGGGCCAAGGAGCAGCAACCCCGTGAAGAAGCGGGTGGCTTGGGGCTGGTGCGGCATATTTGCCTCTTCCTTCAGGGCTGCCTGCGTTGTGAGCACATGCCCCTGTGATGGTACAATGGTGGTGGCAATGGAAGCCCCCTCCCTCTCTCTTTCTTCTGCCTGTCTCTATGTCCCCTCTTCTGTCCTTCACCAAAGTTATTAGCATTTATAGGTGCACTTGCCCTGACAGGGACTTTGTGCAACAACACAATAATAATGTTTGGGAAACAAGAAAGCTGTCAAGGGCAAATGCTCAGTTGCTCAGTCTGCCTGCTCCCCACAGTGAAGTGCCATGTGACAGACAGTGCATACACCCACCCAGCCAGCCAGCCAGCTAGATTGCCATTGCCTTGGCACCTGTTATGTAGCCATTTCGTTGTAGGGAGGAGGTGGGCTGAGCATCCTTCACAAGCCTTCACAGACCCCCCCCCCCGATGAGACCATCATGGGCCCCTGATGATCCAGAGACCGCAGGTTAAGAACCACTATGCTGTGGTGTAATCCAATTCATAACTTGCTTACCGTCATCTTTTCTGGCCAAAGTGGATGTTGTCAATAATGAAATCTTCTGTTTTGCTTGAAAGTATTTTGATACCACACGATACAACACCCACACACAACCTCTGCAGCATGAAATTTGATAATTTTAAGTCTGTCATGCTGAGTTTCAGGGAAGTGCTTTTGGAAATGACAGGCTTAGCGTAATGAGCCTGTACTTGCATTTCTTAATTTTCCAGACGTTTGCCTGAACTTTTGCTCTTGGTAACCTTCCAATTTTTGTGACACGGCTGAAGCTGCATTGTAAGATTTAACATCTTCTTTAAAAATCCACCAGAAATTACCAAAGTAAGCACAATGGGATATTAAAAGTTGATAACTTCAGATTTGTAAATGTATAATGAATATTCACTGTGTCGTTCTTTTTTTTTTTTTTAAAAAGACTCCTTCAGAGGGAATAGTGATTTATGTTAAATAGCCTCCTTGTTAGAGGACACAAAAGTTAGCTGATTTAAGCCCTATCTGGGGAGACCTAGTAAATTTTAGGCATCTTCACCTAATTCTGTCATTGGCTGATTGCTGAGGTTGTGTGAGCAAACATGACTTGAACATGATATCTGATAAGCCTCTCTCCTCAAAAATGAGTTTCTGTTGAACTTGACATCTTCAGTGTAGGTGTCCCATCATCTCAAGGGTTAGGCTAGAATGTATACCAAACAGGACATCTTTTTTCGTAGGTGATTCCCAGCTATAGAACTCTAGCTCAGGAGAAATCAGTCTGAATCCAATCAGACTGAGCTTGCAAGAGTTAGTCAAAACTTTTATTTTATTATGCGTCTGCCTTTTAAAACTACTTTTAGACCAGTGGTTCTCAACCTTCCTAATGCCGTGACCCCTTAATACAGTTCCTCATGTTGTGGTGACCCCCAACCATAAAATTACGCTCCCTTAAAGGGAGCACAGCTACTCGGACGCTCTCACTCCCACGTCGTACGGGCGCCCCTTCCTTCCTCCTTTCATCCCTCTGTGGGCTTGGGAGTGGGGTATGATACCCGCTGTAGCCCCTTGATCATGCTACCCCTGCAAGCCCCTCTCGGTCTCCCCACCTCTGTCTGCCCGCCTGCCCGGCAGGGAAAGGTGGGGAAACGTCCCCACATGAGCCCAGCATGCCTCCTCTCCCCTCTTCCCAGCGCGGGGTCTCAGAAACAGCATTCCCATGGGCTGTGAGGCCGCTTTCTTTCAAAAGGGGGCGGGGCGGGATAGAGGAGCGGCGACCCCTATGAAATGGTCATTTGACCCCCAAAGGGGTCCCGACCCACAGGTTGAGAACCACTGTTTTAGACCATTCTTAAAATATTGTGTTGTTTCTATTCTGTCCTCTGTACTGAGACATTGTTATTGCTTTGGGGCCTAGGTTGCAGAAAAGTGATTTATGAAAACTTTTTCTAAATAAAACAAATAGAATCATTAAAAATTTAAATGAAGATGAGAGAAAAATAAGCATGAAATTTGCAAAGGGTCTCATCTCATCAGTCTGTTTAAATTTTCAGAGTATTGCTTACTCCCTTGTTTATAGGGAATTATACAGTCAATTTAACGATGAATATGTTTTTCAGGTACCAAAGCAAGCTGATTCGCTGTCTCAGACTGATAATCCAGCATGTCACACTGAAAACCTGGGGTTAAAGAAGCAAATGTCTTACAGAACAGAGATAGTTGGTGGTGTTCCCATAATAACCCCTACTCAGGTACGATTCATTTTTATAATGTTAGCGAAAGTACCAGGTTAACAGAATGTTATCCGTCTAAGTGAATGATTTCTTGCAGTAGGAGGATTCACAAAAGTCACCCCTTTCGTCCATAGTGAAATAAATGAATATGTGCATTGCTTTGCATACGCAATCCTGTACCCTCTTTTGAACTGATAAGGCAAGAACCAGAGTAGTGCAGTGGTTTGAGCTTGGACTACAACTCTGGAAACTAGGGTTGAATCCCTGCTTGAAAACCTGGGAACCAACTGGTTCTGTTATGAGACCTGTTAATAACTGTAGTGCTCCCCTTCCCTCCAAAAAAACCCCAAAAAACAAAAAAATGATATTATAAATTTAAAGGTTTAAGAATGCATGTACTTGAAACTCCTGCTTAGTATTTATAGCACAGTGCCTTTAATGAAATGGGAAAGCTGATTCTAATGGATACAGACTAGCCAATATGAAACTTGCATACTAGCAGCCTGTGTTTGCACGTGAACTTAATTGTAGAGCAGCTGTAACAATTGTAATTGAAGATCGTAACTCTGATATTGTTCATAAATTTTGTGATAAACTGAGGTCAAGGAATGTTAGCAGCTTGTTGATCTGGCTTTCTGAATCTTTGATGCTAGTTTTTATGATTCTCAAATACTCCAGTTCTGTATTAGGCCAGTATCCAAGAACTTAATGCTTGATCTTCAGCAAAAAATCCCCCAAACATCTTGATTCTTACAAGCTTGATTATTAATTCTTAAAAATAGTTCAGAATTGTTTGAGTGTATTTCCAAACCTTTGGAAGGGGCTAAAAAATATTGGGGTGTGTGAGTGTGCATATATACAGATATTGAACATGTAAATACACAAAAGACATTTCCTTGGACATGAAATAAGTCTGGGTTAAGCTACAAACACATTTGCATAAATAGCTTTCATGTTTTCTGAAATGCTGGTTAAAGCAGACCCAAATTGGGAGTTATAATCTGGAATAATGTTAAGGAAAAGTAGCTTTTTGCTTAATTACTTAGTAGTGAATTTTAGACCTTGCTTCTAAGCCAACTTGTTTACTTTCTCTAGAAAGAAGAGGTAATTGAATGTGGTGAAGGTGATAAAAACTACTTGAAACGGTCCCAAAGCCACCTTCCGTACTTTTCAGCCAAACATCTTCCAGATAACGCTGTGATCAAAGCTGGCTATTGTGTTAAACAAGGAGCAGTGGTAAGCAGGAAGGATGCATTTCTGAGATAAATAAGTTTTCACTCATGTGTTATGGTACAGAAAAGTTTTTTGCCAGACAGAACAGAATGGACTAAAACTCTTGATGAAACTAAAGAAGTGAGGAAGAACAGGGCTATTTGAAAGTCTTCAGAATCTGAAATTTAAGAATACCTCAATTATCTGATTCTACCTTCAGAGTTAACTGAATGGTCGTGTTTGAGTAGTTATTAGAGGCAGCTTTTTTAATGAATTTTATGTATTTGTGTAGATGAGAAAGATTTCAGGAAACAAATTATTTACTAAAGTCAGGATCTAATTGGTCAGACACATGATTAGAAATATGTTTCTTATTTTGTAAGATAGGGCTTCTTCCCTCACTACGTAGTATGTAATACATTATACATAACGTATAATGAAAATATGTCATTGAGTAGATTATGAAGAGAGCCAGTGTGGTGCTATGGTTTGACTGTTGCACTATTATCCTGGAGACCAAGGTTCAATTGCCCACTTGGCATGGAAACTCACTAGGTGACCTTGAGCACATCATATACTCTCAACCCCTGAAAACCTGAGATAGGGTCGCCACACACCAGAAATGTCTTGAAGGCCCACAACAACAACAGCTTATTTGAAATCACTTCTGTGTGATGAACTTCTAGCATATGTCAATTTTATTAAATGGATTGCATACATTCACCAATGGCTTATGGCAACATGGGTGGAAGTAAAGTGTGGACTGGTGTACATGAGATGAGCCAGACATAGTACGGGAATAAGGTCAGCCTGGCACAACTTGGTAATTTATATGATTATAAAATTATATAAAACTTATATAATTATAAAGTGAAATGTCTCCAAATGTATCTGTTTTTGGAATTGTCTCAATGGCAAATGGAGTGCCTGTAGTACTGTCAGTTGGACTGGATCCTTCAACTTGGAGAAACCAGGGAGGATAATTAGGATCTGTATCAATTTGGAGGCCAGATGGTATTCTTTTTGCTCTTACTAAAAACAATAGATTCAGTTTATAATTATCTCTTTGGGCAAAAGGTAATATGGAGAGAACATTCCATACTGACTTTCAGTCCTTTTATTTTCAGTGTTGTCTCTGTCTGTTTTTCTTCCCCCATTCAGAATCTTTACCAAGGAGGGTTTATTCCTAAGCCATTGCAGTAGGAAACCAAGCTATCCTGAAAGAAATTCAGTGTAGATAGGAACCCAAAGACTCCCATGAAGAAAATACAGTATTGTATGAGACTTACAGATATATTTGAATTAAGTTGTATTACTTTTGTTTGTTTGTTATGTAGATGAAAAACTGGAAAAGAAGGTACTTCCAGTTAGATGAAAACACAATAGGCTACTTTAAATCTGAACTGGTAAGTATCCTTTGACTTTTTTTAGAGTAGTTTAAACTCTTGAACAAATTATTTTTCCTACAATATTAAATGCATAACTGTTTAACTTCAATTTTTCTGATGGAAAGCACAATTTCTTTGAAATTTAATTTGGGGCATTAGCATTGTCTTTTCTTTTCTTTTACTAAACTGGGGCACTAACTGGATTCCACTGGAATGACACTGCTGACAGTTTCAGTAAGGAATTAGTAACTGGGCTAAGCATTTTCCACCCCTTTAATACAATTTTTCTCCTGTTGCTTTGAATAGATACTATAGTCCCTTATAAATAATTCAGGTGTCTCATAGAGTAAAGCATATTCATAAATATTTTCTGTCCTTCCTTGTTTTCTCGTTGCTGCCCATTTTTGCTCTATTTCTAATAGAGAATTAAGGTTTTAGACACAAATATCTTAATCCAATGTTCCTGTAGTGCGTCATAATGTAAGTTTTGTAAAATGAGAGGGAACCTGTAACAGCCACTTGAATCTAAGGGGGAGTTGGTTCTCAGGACTGGGTAGGTTGATGTAAATCAAGGTGATTTAAACAGTGTTGCAGATCTGACCATAAACTGTGTGAATTTACAATTGAATTCTTCTCATATACGTTATTCCCATATGTATCCCCACCCATTCAAAGCTGAAATGCCCACGGCTAACAAAAGGAAGTAAGGCTTGATGATTACAAGGCAGACTAGAACGGTTTATTTTTTTGAGTTGAAAAATGAATGCTTACAGATATTTTGATAAATAGATCATTTGAGATTGTAGGTGATGTGACATAATAATAGATAATTTCCTCTGAAATTGTAGAGGGTATCATTATATGGATTGTTCTTCCTGCTGAGTCTGGTATGCAGGTCTATATAGAACAGCTTTGTGTTCTCTCATTTATAGGAGAGACTGCCACTCCCTAGTTGTTCTACTGTGGTATTTTGTTGTTGTTATTGATAGTTGTGTTTCATCAGACACAAACGCACACACTTGTTTTTGGATTAAATGGTTAGAGGGACAAAAAAAATGCATTTGAGTACTGCTTCAGACATGTGTCAGGTTCTCTACCTAAGCAGGAGGTGAGAGCCCAAAAAGCTAAAAGAATGCTCAAGTTGAATATTTTTTTGGTGGGAGTGGTAACTGAAATAAAAGATACTGTGGATACTTCATGGCTTCAGTTTTAAAAAGGAAGTGGTCTTCCACTGAAATAGATACTTGTTAGTTGAAACACAGACTATGGAGGTTCCCTTCTGAATAGGGCATGAAAGATATCTGAAATTAGATTACAAAAACAGTAGCATATACTCTTGACAAATGTGAACCACTGTGATAAAAATAATTTTCAAAAACACTTGATTATATTCTTACTGTATATGTCACTATGATTGTTCTGCATTCCTATCAGTTATAATATTTAAGACTCCAGAGAAACTTGTTTGGCATAATATAAAGACAGCATGATATGTCCTTCTATGGTATTTACTTTCTTTGATGTAACAGCTCGTGGAAGCACGAATTTTGCTCTCCTTCCAATAACCACATGATGGCGCATGAAAAAAGGGCAATGAAATATGGAAATGCTTCTGGTTTTGGAGACAGAATATGCAATTCATACATTATATTGGTTGAAATGGAAACAAAGAATATAAGCTTTCTAATATTCTAAGTCTTTCAGCAATTAGATATTTACTGTTGGTATCATGTTGCTCTGTCCTTTTAGCAACATACTAATTATTACAATCTATGCCAAAAGCAATTGGCATCACTGAATCTTACAATGTTTTAGTCAAATATCTTCATAGAGCTGTCCTGGAACTTAACATGCATCAGTATGCTAAGTCAGTATAATCCCTGAGTTATAATGCCTCCCAATTCAGAAGAAATCAAACTGTGCTTCTTGTTTTATCAGCCCATGTTCTTCATATGCAGGCGAATTTCAGATGACTTATTTGATTCTTTTTTACCAATAAGAATTGTGTTCTGTTCCATTCCTCTTTCCCTTCCTTTTCTTGTTTGGTGTTTGTATTTCAAATCACAGTTTAAATTGCTAATAAAAACCTGAAGATTTTTTTGTACTCCTTTCATCTAAGCTCATTTATATGAAACAGATGTACCTAAAACTCTCTGGAAACACGGGTTGATAGTTGCTGATCAGAACAGCATTTCTATCAAGTTGTGAAAAGTTCATGTTGGATCAAAAGTCTGATAAACATGATTCCCAAAAATTTTCTTCGTACACTACACCAGTGTAATGATGCGCTATGCTGATATAGTGCACTTTGTTCAGGGATACATATATCGTTATTGTCCATGTATAGCTCACCCATTCCTGCCAGTAGTAGTACACAGGGCAGCTTAGAAAAATTAAAATAAATATAGGTAAAAAGCACATGCAAAGACATAAATAAAAACATGCAGAAAGTCTTAAAATGCAATTAAACTGTCCGTATAGTGTTAACCATTTAAAACAAATCTATTAAAAATGTAAAAACCAAAAGTGAATGGGGCAGCTTGCTATTAAACACTCTTACAGATAATTCATAAAAACCTATCCAAAAAGATAAATTTTCACTGGCTAGTGGAAGGACAGCAAGGGGAAAATTATTTCAGCTTCCCCAGGAAGCGAGTTCAAAAGCTTGGGAGGAGCTACTGAGAAAGCTCTCCCCCATCTTCCTGCCAGAATACCTATCAAGGTCTGAGGACAAAGAGAACAGCCTATTAGAATATAGAAGTGGTAAGGGGAAGACAGGAAAAAGTCATTGTCATCATGAGAGAAAATGGCCCTGATAGCTCTAGACCAGCTCAGAATCCAGTAGGGGAGTTTTTTTGTTTTTTTGTTTGTTTTGATAACAATGTCTGCTTCCTTGACCCTTTTTGATTGTGACTGCATCTACTACCGTTCAATTCTGGTGGCTGTGTTGCCTTTACCATTCACCCGTAAAATTACACAAGTTCTTGGCCAATGTATCATAATGTTTGCCCATAAAGTTATATTTTGCTTTGTCTTGTTTCATGGAAGATAAAGCCCTTACTCTGTGGTATTGTTCAGGCTTAATACTAAAGTATGTTGCATGTTCAGTGTTATGCAAACAAACCTTGGGTTCATGACTTATTTTTTTATGTGCCTAAGAGAAGATCACAAAGCCATGGTTCTTTTATCTAGGATTTCTCATTATGTTTTAACTCAAACAATGTTCAATCTTAGCTGTGGGTTAGGGAAGTGAGCCAGTTTCAAATCATCATTGATATCACTTGCTTGTTTTCTTAAACCATATTTGTGATTAACCAAAATTTGAGGTTTAGGCATAGTGGCAGGCCAACATTAATTGAAAACAGAAGCAGCTACTTTAGATCTCCTCACAGTACAGCTGTGCTGGAAAAGCAGTGGAAGAAGCAGTATGTGTTCCTTGACTCTTGTGCATTTGATCAGATCTGATCCAGATTATTATGTTTATTTGGTAGGAGGATCACAAATATGAAGACATTTCATGACTTAAATATGTTTGTGTTACATTTGTATTTTGTAACCACTTTTAAAAACTCACTTAATGTAACTGGAGTGTTTTTAATATGATATATTAGTTAAATTCATAATTTAAAAATAATTCTCAATCTTGCAGTTTGGTAAAATGGTATTTGAGAATTTTAGGAAGCTGATGTAAGACAGACTTTAACTATTAGACTTGCTGACAAACTGCACTGAGAGAAGAGTGAATGGGACCCTGACTGATGTTTTATTCTGCCTTGTTAACCATAGTTGATTGAAGGTCAGCTGGTATTCTGATTTCTGGGATGTTTGTAGTGATACTGAGAACCAGAGGTGGAGACAAATAGCAATGGACATTTTTAATTGTGTTCTACTTGTTGTAATCCAGTGGCCCCCAAACAGTCATCTAGCATATTGAGATTTGAATTGGGCAAGTGTTGGCCAAGGTTGTTCTCTGAAGTACTAGATGTGTCTAGAGGTTTGCTAGTTGCTGACCACAGATATGGGTGGTCCAACATATCTGAGTGAAAAAGGCAGTTTGTGTATGAATTGCTAAGTTTCTCTGTGGATTTGTGTATAAGATCAAATCCGTTTCACGCAGGGTAATTGTGAGGTAGTAGAGTGGGAGATGTAAGGCAAGCAGGCCATAGATTATATGAAATATGACAGGCAAGGTAATAAGATTATTATTGATTACTCTTTGTGGAATTCCTCATTGTCAGTCATGGGAAGTTGAAAACGACAAATGGTGGTTGGTAAGTAATTTGTTTGCTGATTTGTTTTTTGTTTTTTCCTATCATTTCTTTCTGTCTGCACTCAAAATGAAATGAAATTATATGAATGGTCATCTTATTGAAGTCAGCTAGAAAATATTGGATATTTGCCTTATGAATTTGTACATATTATATTTAGCAATATTCTCTGTTGGGCTTGCTGATCATAAAGCTTTCATAAAGTATTTCCTTTTGGATGCTAGTAGTTCTGGTTACTTAAGAAAAATTAACCCAGTGACTCTTCTATTCCCCCCCACCCCCAGGATAAGGAGCCTCTTCGGATTATACCACTAAAAGAGGTTCATAAGGTCCAGGAATGTAAACAAAGGTGAGAAATGAAAGGTGGAAAGAATGGTGTATGTTTCAGCTTCAGTAGGAAGAAGAAAGCACATCATTTCTTATTGTGATTTAGTGTTCATTTTAAGTATAGGATATCTTGACCAGAAGTGGTAGGATATTAAACTACTAGACTAAGCTAAAGTTCCAGTATATCATACTCAAAGGAGAAGTGGGCCTTTGAAAGAACGAGTAAAATTAGAGTTGGGCGGTGGGAAGAATGTATTAACTATTTTGGGAGATGTCATGAAGGAAAATGCCATTTAGTTGAGGCATATATCACTTTGCGTTGAAAATTACATATCTTTGAGTGAAAAAACAGTTTGTATATGTATTGCTAAGTTTCTCTGTGGATGGGGGAATTGGGATTGGAGCTTGTAGAAAAATTTGCTGATTTCTATTATGGCTGTGAGAAACAGGCTTTTTGGAATATTTTCTAAACAATTTGTATTCCCTTTTTCTTGTACTGAATTTGTGAAAGTAAACCAGAGTTATTGGCCATCTGTGTATGAGAAGAGAGTATGTGGATGTATAATGTATACATGTATAATGTATATAATGTATAATGGGCAAGTGGCAGCAAAGGAATCTGACAGCGTGATGGCACCTTACTGGTATGTCAGATTGGCTGTGCCTTTACCTACATGGCATCCCTGGCCAGCTGGGTGTGCCAAGAGGCTGCTGGTAATCCATGTTTGTACTGGACAGCAGCCAGACAAGTCATGATTTCACTAATGAAATATGTAGGTTGTTTGTCTGTATAAAATTTAGAGTGGAAGGAGGAGTTACAGTATCTTAACAATATGATGTAGATGTTGTACACCAGAATTTGCTTTTCTCATGAATTCTACTTTAGTGGCCTAACTTAGTAGAGATCTATTTTCTCTCATGTTGGGAATACCTGGGGAGGCAGGTTTATCTTTTCCTTTCTCCCTGTTGTGCTGTTTATCTCTGCTTAGTAAGTAACCCTAGAGGCTGCTGCTGTTTACCTTGCCTCTTGTAGGTAGGCACACATGCCTGTAGGAAGGTCAACTAGAGTAAACTCTTGCTTGTTCCCAGCTCAAGTGTTGGTGGTTGTAATGTTGACCATAGACATGTTGCTGCAACTCAATACTGAAAGTCTTTGGTTCTCTAGTTTTCCTTCACCATCTTCTGCCAGTGCTAACAACCACCACCACCACTTCTTGCTTGACAGTGGCTGTAGAGGAAAAGGAGGGACTGGGCAGGTGTGAAAAGCTTTTGTAAAAAGGAGCTTCACTCTCAGAGGCTTTGTTAACTGAGATATAGCATGTAGTAATGTAATTTATTTTAAAAGATAACTTCCCTATATGCGATGTTAATTTGAAAATGTAGAGATCTATGTCAGTAACAATAAATGTACAGTATTGATTTTAAAGATCTGTAAATAAGTAAGTTCATTTTCTTTTCTTTTGTTTTTCAGTGATATAATGATGAGAGACAATCTTTTTGAAATCGTAACAACTTCTCGGACTTTTTATGTACAGGTAACTTTTTATGGAGAACTTTTTCTATAAGGAAGTGAATGACTTTTCTTTTGAATGCATGACAGGAAAGAATCTTATGCTTTAACAAAACATAAGCATTTAAAGCAAGATGTATGAAAGGGAATGTCAGTTCAAGTGACTTTTCAGCTGATCCTGCTCCAGTGAGCAGTCTTTTCCAGTCCTCTGGTTTTTATTCTGTGAATATTTATTTGAAAGTAAACCAAATGACACCGTGTGGTTTATTATGAGTGTTGGACTATGGCCCTGGAGACCTGGGTTTGATTCCTTGCTTGACCATAGAAACCCACTGAGTGAACTCGGATGCATCACAAACTCTCAGTCCTAGAAAATCCCATGATAGGTTCACCTTAGGGTTGCCATAAGTTAGAAATGACTTGAAGGCACACAACGACAACTAATTTTTATAGGATTGCATTGTTAGAAACCTGACTTGTGCTTGATATAAATCTTTTCAGTTGCTATTATGTGCCGTTTGTCTTGATGATGGTAGCCTAGAAGGCAGAATTCTGTCAGGATAGTCCTTCGTGATTTGTTATAATTGAGTCCAACTTCAATCTTCTTTTCTTCAAATGAAATAAATCTACTTATCTCATCTGTCTTTTTATTATATTGTCTAATAATTTTGGTTGCTTTTTAGAAGCTTTCTACCTTATTTTTCCTTTCTTGAATTATACTACCCCAGAGGTCACACCAAATAGAACTGAATATATTTTATTGTGTTTTATGTAGTAGTGCATTTTGTGGTGGCTGCTTTCTTGAGAAGGTCACCACAGTTTGGGTCCTGATAAATTTCATCAGTTAGGACAAACACATCATCTCTTACATTGCTTCTTGCTGCACAGATCATCCTTGAGTATTTGTTCTTTCAAGTGATATTTGCAACCATAAACAAATCATATAGAAACTACATAAAATAAAGTTGCAAATTGAACCAAGCTTGCTCTCAGTTCCATGTGTCCTTTGTGCTCTATCTCTGTACTTCTGTGTTGAATCACTTCTTGGTACCTCTTTTCTCAGGCTGTGTCTTCTCTTTGGGTCACAAAGTAGTCCTTTCTGCTACCTCAACTCTTTTTAGAGATTTAGTTTCATTATTTGTTGTTACAGTCACAGTACCTTTGATGGTTCTTTTATAAGTGCAATACCATGGTTCTTAGCAATATTAAGTTTAATTATTTATTTTGGCTAATTAATCCAGAGGGTGAAAACTTTAAATTATGGGTCTGCCTCCACAATGAAATGTTCATTAAGGCTAGATACATGGTGGGAGTTTGAGGAGTGTTATTTGTTGAACCGTTTGTTACTGTGTTAACAACTAGCCTTTTCTATTTTAAAGATCCACTTCCTCTTGAGATATGTGCAGTAGACCCTGCCTTTCAAGTTATGAAAAACCTAGCATTAAAATAATCTGGAAATCAAATAGTTTCAGTCATTATCAATGCAAAAAGGAGAAGAGGACAAGGGGGTGCATGGTCAACCAGATTTTATCTCTTATTAAACCTATAGTGGACCATGAAGACAGATTAGTACATAATGGCTAAGAGGTGGGATATTTTGCTCTCCAACACCATTTTATAACCCCCAGCATTCTTCCAGATGGTTTGGGAGAAAAATTGTCCCCCCCCCCGAAAAAAAATGATCCTCATGCTCTTTAGAGGACATAGGAGCAATTTTACTGTATTTTTGCCTCCTGGGTATGTCAGGTCTAGGAGAGACCTTTTTAAAAGGAGGAACTTATGTCTTTGAACGGGGGAAGGAAGTCCTCTCCTGTGCCTAAAGTGGCCCAGAGGAACCCAAAACATGCTGAAACCCTCTAGGGAACATTAGGTGAATTTTGGTTAAAAATATGTTGGGGGTTATTGTTTTTGTTTTGAAGATGGTGAAAAGGGGGTCTCCCCCCTAAAGGGCTTTTGGAAGCCAACACATCCCTCACCATCAGTAGTTGTGAACATAGAATCATAGAGTTGGAAAAGACCCATAGGGGCCATGGGATTCAACTGCCTGCCAGGCAGGAATATACCTACATCTCTGCTATAGACAAACAGTTGGTTCATTAGTTTAAATTCATACAATTTTCCATCACAGCCTCATTGCATTTTGGCTTTTGTTCTCCCCTTAGGATTACTAAATCACAATCCTCAGCAGACATTAAAACCTAGAAGGTATTCCTGTGAAGATTTAGACCTTTTATCTTATAGTCCCATGTTTCTCCTGCTGTCTGGCATGTCCCACAACCTTCCAAACCTCTCTTGCCTGCCCTTTCCCTTCCTGCTGATACCACATAGTCCAACTGTGCGTTTTGCTGCTGTCTAATATGTGTAGTACCATTTGCCAAGGGCTAATTTTTCTGACTTGGGAAGCCTGTCCTCTTTTCTTCTTCAAATTACATTCCAAGTATTGTATTGTATTTATACCCCACCTTTTCTCCAGAGCTGGAACTCAGGATGGTTTAAAAACATTAAAAAGTAGTACAAGTAAAACTGCATATAGATAAAAATATAAAGATATATATTTAAGATGCAATTAACTTTCTAGAATTAAAAGAAACATTTTAAAGATAGCTATTAAAAATTGAAAGGTAGAAAAACTTTATTAAGCCTCTTGCACTAGTCAGTGGGCTCAAGGGAGAGGAGAAACAAAGTGTAAGAAACATCACTCTCTTTTGTGTTTTATCCAAACCCACTCTGAAGGAGAACATGGAATGCTGCTTTTGAAAATTAATCTGTTCTGCTGCTCATTGCAAACTCCCCAAAGCAACGTATTAGACTTGATATTCCATGACTCCCTGAAATCAATGCATTGCCTTTCTGTCTCTGGGAAGATGGAGTGTTGTGCTTAGCTTACAAGGTGTTCAGAGGATTCTTTCTCTAATCTTGAAAACAAGAGTCCTTTGCTATTCAGAGCCATGTAGGATCCTGTCAGCTGTTGGCTGTATCATTCTTGGAGTAGACTAGCTGCTGCCACTAAAATATTTAATTGTGCCATATAGTTGCTGCATAATGTATCAGTCTTTAGAATCTCCTTCTTCCCCTTGAGAAAATTTACTTTTTGTCATGCATCATCATAACATGTGATTTGTGACAGCATCTAGACAGATTTGAATTTTCTGATGTTGAAGAGGAGAAATCTCCTTTGCTTCTTACAGTATAGTCACCTGCATGTTTTGTGTGCCAATTTTTCCAGATAAGCCTTCTAAAGGGTCCTTCCTTATGTTCTTTGTGTAGCAGATGATAACTTTAAGAATATCTTTGTAATTTCAGTAATGGAGATTGAAGGAATTTTATTCTAGAACATTAGGATAGTGGTAAAGAGCATTATTTCACTGGAGGATTTAAGTGCTAATAGACAGTGAATGAATCCAGAAAATTGTAATGAGCCTGTTGCTCACATAAATGTTTTTACTGGAAAGAAAACTTTGAAAATGGCCATTATATTCTGAAAGCACTGTCCTTAAATTTAAAATTTAAGGTATATTGACTGGAATACTGTTTGGGGGGTACAAATACATAAGTTACAGTGCTATGCAGTGACTCCTAGCCTGCCTCCCCCCAATACCAACTGCTGAGGCAGCAGCAGCTGCAATCAACAGGGATCTCTTCCTCTGTTGATCAGGAGGCAGCTATTGTTCCCACAGTTCCCCCTCTGCTGGAGATTGCTTGCGCAAGGCACTGTCAGCCAGTTGCTTCCTGGATGACAAGGGAACAGGTCGCCATAGATCACGGTAGCTGCTGCCTGGTAAGTGGGAACTGGGGGACTTTCATAGGCCTGGGGGCTACATGGAGATTGTGAATATGAAACAGTCACAGGTGTGTAACTCTGAGCTAGGCATTCCAAACTGCCAAACAGGATTCTGGCCAATATATATAGAGCTGTCAAGCCCAGTCTTTTGGAAAAGCAGCACACAAGTAAATGAGAAAGTGAGCTGATGTGAGAATGGATTTTTTTAAATCTATGTTTTCATTTTTGAGAAAAATGGAAGGTATTTGATATGTTTATAGTCTTGCAACCTGTACGTCTCCAATGCAATATTATTATTTTGCATTCACTTTTCAGGCAGATAGCCCAGAAGACATGCACAGCTGGATTAAAGCAATTTCTGGTGCAATAGTAGCACAGCGAGGACCTGGAAGATCAGCAGCTTCTGTATGTTTTTAGCAAAGTTTAAATCATAGTGTTTTGACAATGATGAGTTCTTTACGTTTGATCTATTTTGTTCTATCTCCCTCTCTAGTCATTCCTAACTCTGGAGTAACATCTCTGTGTACATTACAGGTTGCCCTGGACCTTGCATTTGTAACTTAGCTATTAATCTTAGTTGTAGCCATATGTGTTGCCAGTCTGCATTGCATTGTCCTAATATTCAGAAAGTACAGCTGATGGATTTGAGAATTATTTAAGTTTTTTTTAATTCATCTGAACTACAGAGGAACCTGTTAAATTAATTTGACCACGTTGGCTAAATCTTGTACTTGAGATATCCATCAAATTGATTTAAAATAGCTTACAGTACAACTGTTTTGGCTCTCCTTCCTCTTAGCAGAGATTCAGAGTAATTCAAATCTAGTAAAGGTTTTTGTGCAGTACTCAGAGAACTGAATTCTAGGTGCTCTTGTTGGTAGATAGCTAAGATCATAATTCTACTGTCACAAAACTGACATCTGAATCCAGTTAGTGGTCCCACCTTCAGTAGACCCGTTGAATAGATGGTGCTTTTGTATATTTTGATTTAGTTTCTAAATTAATTCAATAACTCTGCTTCTGGTAGTTGAGACTGCCAGTAGTATATAGACCTGATTGTCTACTGTAAATATCAATAGCTCTGTAGATCAGAATGTCTAGCAGAAAGCAAATTTAGAATTTCTCAACATTGTACTGCATGCTGTAATGTCTGGTACTGTAGTATTACATTTACTAGTGGTGATATGTGACTCATATTTTGCAGTATATGGGGTTTGTTTCCTTGAAGTTAATTTTCGTTCTTCTATGTTAAAGGCCTAGTCTTAATAACACTGACTGTTTGCTAAAACAGCTTACTCTATATTTCAGTTTCCAAGGACATCATAGCAGTTTCACTAAGTTGCCACAACACAGCTGAGGTTCTGTTTAACAATAAATGTTTTCTGGGTGAGAGAGAAGGGATTTTCCTGTGTTCGTGTCTCTCTATGTGTATAATCTTTCTGATTACTCAGCTAGTGACTATCTGTAGTATTTCTTTTTCTCCCCCTCCTCTGTCTGTCTGTTTCTCTTTCCCTCATCTTTCAAGTTTAGGTTACTCTAATCTTAGCTTTGCACTGTGTTCCAGATGCGGCAGGCCAGAAGGCTGTCGAATCCTTGTATACAGAGGTATACATCAAGAACTGGTGAATGCAGCATGTATGTGGGCTCTCATGTAAACTTGCCATCTTAACAGAGGGCTGAAATTCCAAAACATTTACTAACACTGTGCAAGATAATGAGGTCAATCTTGTAGCTTCTTCTGTTGATTACAATCACTGTGGAATTACTAAATTCCAAG
The DNA here is from genome assembly GCA_948474755.1 of Ctenosaura bakeri. Taxonomy (NCBI): domain Eukaryota; kingdom Metazoa; phylum Chordata; class Lepidosauria; order Squamata; family Iguanidae; genus Ctenosaura; species Ctenosaura bakeri. Next base: position 1,051,627 of record CAOLHI010000059.1, read on the forward strand.
ATAATTCTCATTGTCCATCAGGTTTGCTCTGTTTAAACTTTCCTCATAAATAAGACACCCTCAAGAATGGTAGCATTCTCATAGTGCTAAAATTTCTGTTCACATTTCCACTGTGCTTATTTTACTGAATACAAAAGCTTTAGTAGTAAATATATATATAGAATCTAAACTTGGCCTAATTTTGCATGAGAGTTCATATTTCCATTATATCATTTTTGAAACACAGCTGACTAAAAGTCTGTGAGATCCTAATAGCTGTTATGTGTGCATGTAAAGTGTGCACACTAAGGAAACTGTCCTGGACTGATTTGCATGGCTTTTATAATAGATATGCATGGTATCATTAGTTAAGATGTAGGGTCTGTTATAGCTTGCAATCTTTATGTTAATCAAAATAATTCAATGACTGTATGAAGTATTTTACTGAATTTCACTAGGCATAGCAAATGTATACCTTGTCACACAGGTGTTAATCACAAAATGTACTATTTGTCCTACTGCTGGTCCCACTTGGGCTTGGATCAAAACTTTATAGAAATGTTTACCTTGTATTCACTTTAGAAAAGAAGCTTATTTATAGGTTAAGTTTTTATATTTGGAATTGATTCACTTCTGTCTGGAATTCATTCTTCTTACATTTAAACTTACTTGTTTTTTGGGTTTTTTGGCACTCCAAAATTAAGTTTACATGTTTCAGCTTCTTTCCCTCTTCTCTGAAATGAATCCAGTGAATAGATATTTCATTGTTTGTGGCATAGTTCCAAATATGCTGCTGTTGTAGCATCTCATGAAAAGTCGTAGTTGACAACAGCATAGATGGCATAGTTTGAAACAGTAGTTCCATGTTAATCATTTCGCATAGTAGAAAATGGCCATGTTATAGCATCAGTCTTACCTCCCCAAACTCCCCAAACTGAAGGCCTCAAATCACTAAATTAGCTGTATAGAAATTGCCATGGGGGTGCCTAATTTAACCCTGGTAGATGTAATAAAATTGCTTCTCCCACAAGATAATTGACATCCTGTAATGATTTGTTTGGATAAGTCTTTGTGCATTGGTGCTTGTACAAACATTGGAGCGTAGCAGATCGGAACATCTTCAACACCAGCTTGTATTGTTGAGGTGATTTTCTGGAAGAGGCATTCCACCATTTTCAAAGGAAGGTGGTAACATTTTGGGAATACGAAATCAGAATGGGAGAACAATATGATTGTAGTCCACTGTATTTCCTTATTGGAGAGCTAGCGTGGTGTAGTGGTTTGAATGTTGTACAAGGATTTTAGAAACTTTACTTGGCTGTGGAAACACACTAGGTGGCCTTAGGCAAGTCATAATCTCTCAGCCTCAGAGGAGGGCAAAGGTAAATCCCCTCTGAACAAAGCTTGTCAAGAAAACCCTGTACGGAGTGTAGATAAGATTATTGCTACCCTTTCATGATTCCTGATTCTGTTTTTCTGATCCATGTTAGGAAAGCTCTTTTGATACCCAAGAGTAGTTAACTATTGAATTGGATAAACTGATAAATGCTATGAATAACCTAGCAGATATAAGCTTTGTTTATAGTAGATAAACTTTTGGTAATTATCTGTTGAGATGCCACCAATATACTTTCATAGATCTCTTAAAGCAGGGCTAGAAGCCAGTTTTTAAACCCACTGTGTGCCAACCCTTGTGATTTTCAGCTAAAAACTCTATTGTTGGTTCACATTTCCAGGCTTTTAGACAAAACATGGCACTTCCAGGGAGCTTGGGATGGAATGGGGGCATTTAGAGAGGAAACAAAATTCCAAGTGGGATGCCTTTTGGTACTTAGAGGTGATTTCTTAATCTGACAGTTTTTTTAAAAAAAAACCTGAAGAAGTCTAAAGGCTTGAAGAGGCTGGAAAAAAATGTTGCAGCCACAGGTACAGTCTGCAGACTGTATTTTCCACTCCTGTCTGAAAGAATACTTTTGAAACAGAATTCAGCTATGTGTTGATCATGTTGAGTAACTTGAATATTATTTATGCAATTTACAGTTTAGCATTTGAGGCATATTACGTCTATGGAAGATAATAAGCAAATTTACTTTATTTGATAAACCAAGGGTATATGGAACCCAGGTGCATTTTAGTAAAGCACATGATTGTGCACAGTGCAAGTGTAAGCAGCTAAACAAAGTAAAGAATTTTGCTTCTGGTTTTTTTCTTTTAATTATGATATGTCGACCTGTATGTAGCTATCATTCTGAATCGTTTCTCCTTTAGCTTACTACAGATGGTGTATACTACAAGTAGGAATGATCAAGCAGCATGCATAAGCAAGCTGTTTGCCCTTGGTGGTGTTATGCAAATAGACCTATTAGCATTTTATCATATCAGTGGGGTAGTTAGGGAATAGTTAGCTATGTTAACGTAAAGGATGTAAGTTCATTGTTATTTAAACTCAACAACAACACCGTTAAAATGTCGAAGCACAGACATTAGATCTCTTGTATTTTGAAAATACTGTTTAATATATTCATTTATTCTTTGTGATACATTTTTGTTCAGTTTGCTAAAATAGTCAAGGAATAGATTATAATCAACAAAAATGAAAACTACATTAGCTCTGAAAATTGTCCTCAGCAAATATTGAGGAATTCTGCTGTGCTTCTTTTTTGAATGTGAATACACCTTGCATGCACTTTTGGGACTAGTTTCTGGAATTGTTTTTAAACAAAACAAACGTTTCTTTGTAAAGTTTCAAATTTTCAAAATATGTCTTTAGTAGTAGTGGTTTTCTATGAAATAAATGCACTTATTGTATCAAAACCTGGGTTGGCTAATAAACTTCAAGCAATGCCATGCTAGACTTTAAGAATTATACTTGGCTGCTTCAGCTTGTGCTGTAAGCTCACAGTCTTAACACTGTGCTGTGGACAAGCATCTGCTTTATGCTGTTATGCTTTGCTTTCCCCTTTTGATTTTCTTTTTTAACAGTGATACAAGTCTGATGTGAATTGTTAACATGCAGTAAATGGCCCATTACATCTGACAAGCACTTCTCCTTTGCAGGAACATTCCAACTGTTCTTCAGAATCCAGCTATCTTGCAGAAACAGCAACAGCCACCTCACATTCCACAACCACTCACAACTCCACTATGGTCCAAAACCTTAACAGCAAGCCCCACGTCATGGAGAAGCGAAGATTTCACGAATCTTTTACCAAGACCAAGCCAGGGAGCTTCAAGATCCAGGCTGTCTCTTCAGGAGACGCAACTTCCAAAGTGACTCCACAGGGCCCGTTGGAACCTCAAAGTAAAAATGGCACTCAGGAACAGGATCCAGGCCCAGTGGATCTGGATGATGCAAGCCTTCCAGTCAGTGATGTGTAATAATGGAAGAATTTGAAAAAAATGATGCATTTGTTTTTGGTCCTTGAATTTCCTTGCTCAGACTTTAGCCAAAGATGACTATGGGATGAAAGAACAAAGAATGGAATGTCGTTTAAGTAGAATTGTATGTGTGTGCATACATTCACATCTGTGTATGTTTAGATAGTCATATAATGCCTTCCACTGATCATCAGAGCAGGCTTTTTTCTTTCTCTGCAGGCTGAAGACAAATTTTTAACAGCGAGGGGCCAAAATTGTTTAAATGTAATGTCGATAAGCAAGGTGCCAACTGATCTTACTCAGATTGGCAGAACTGAGTAGCATCTTAGAGCTATAATAAAAGAAATGTCACCATATGACTTAATTATGTGTGATATGTAAATCAGGCTGACATTCAAGTTCACATTTTTTCCTAAAAATACTGGCACAGCCTTTCAGACATCTGAGTATGCGGATATAGAGTCTGTTCTTATAGGCTCAGGATTGCAAAAATGTATTGTATTTCTTGGTGACATAATGCACTTTTCCTATGCAAAGAGAGTCTTCATATAAAGCAGACAAACGGTTGCTGCAGTGTCCAAAATGAGGAGTGTTTTTCCTATAGTTAATACACAGATTTACGAGCCACTACATAAAATCTGTGTGTTTAGTTACAAAATGAAAAAGGTTTGTGTTGCGTTTCAGACTTACATGAAGTACGTATCTCTGTGTGAGAAAAGAATCCCTAAAGATCTTGTAACGCTGACATAAATGTGTTGACTTAATTGGGACTCCTTTGTAACTGCTCTGTAAATCACTGCCCTTCTTCCGAAGAGAATCCAGCTTCTGTAGAATTCCCAGTGTTTGGTGCTGTGAAACTTACATAAGAGTAATACAGCTATTTTGAATATTAAGCCTATTTTTGATGCACTCCTAAAAATGAATTGTAACTTTTGCACATTTGGATATTAATGGACCATCAATAAATAAGGATGTTATATGGATTTTTTTTAAGTAGGGAGAAGGGAAACTGAACTACTAAATCTGCTAAAGATTTATCTAAAAGTATTTTATATTAGGCTTTGAAAAAAATTAAATGCTTAAAACTATTGTCTAAGCTTTTTTTTGTTTTATGTGATCCTTTTTTCCAGTGTATTGTAAATGGTTTCCATTTTATATTTGAGTCATTAAAAAACTGAACAAAATGGTTTCATTCTGTTAAGTGGTACTGAACTGTTCAGTAATGCAATTGTGGCCTGTAACTTTTGCTGCACTAAATTTATTAAAAGTGCCTGTGGGTTCTTCCTTCATGATGTGCTAATTGTTTTGGGGATGGATACTGGATTTGCTTCTGTGGTTTTCAACCTTGAGGTGAAATTACTTTCTATAGTGTAGTTCAGTATGTTTATCAGATGATGTGCTAGGGTTTCCAGTACCTTGGTATCTTATCAGCTGTGCCCTATGTTTTTTAAACTGGATATTTGTTCAGAAGTTTCAGTGATTAAAAAATGAAGGGTATATGAAGCTGATGCTTGATGTGTGATCAGAATGAGCATGCACTGTTTATAGTTAGGTTGTAAAAATGTTTGCTTTTAACGAGAAGCCCCGAAATGTCATATGATGCTGGTTTATGCAGTTCAGATTTTTCAATTTTCAGTACTCCAGTTGTTGAAAATCTTATGTTTGTAATGCTTGACAAAACAGGCAAGAAAGTAAAGGATTGAGAGATTTGAGTGAAAAAAACCCAACAACCTCGCTTCAGTAACACAGCAGTTGGGTCATGTTTTATTGGTATTAATTGCATTTTCTAAAGAAAAGTTGATAGTTGAGAAAGGAAGTGTGTGGGATGTTATTTTAGCCTTACAGGGCTTGTGGCCTGCTGTCTTCTTCATGGTATTCCCATAGTGATAAGAGAATTGTCCCACTTTGTTCCATCCTATTTGGGTGAGGTCTCTTTCCGCATACCCAGAATAAGTTGCTGTTGACATTCAGCCATCGCAGCCCTAAAACTTCATTGACAGAAGGCAGTAGTTCAAAAGCTAATAGAATTCCTTTGGTTTTATGGGCCTTGGGATTTGATGCCTCTAGCTTTCAAGTGTTAAAATAGATTGTACAGACTGTCACAACTTTTTAAAAAAGGTTAGCATTATTTTCTAAATAAAAATAATTCAATCACTGCCTTCCTGATTGCTTAAACTGGCTCAGACCGTGGCAGTCATAAAAATTTCCTAGAGCCAGCTCTGTGAGAAAGCTAACCTATTATTCCATGCCATTTAATGGCTTCAGGGAAATTTTCTTTCACAACTATAATAACTGGTAGCTATTTCCTTTGGATGCCGTATATATAAAAAGAGTAAGTGTAGAGTAGTACTTGCAGCCCTGCTGTTGTCTTCATGCATAAGCTCTGCATTCATCTTATTCAAGGTTCTTATCACAGTGAGCTTATTAGTTTGTTTCTTGAGGCTTGAAACATATGCAGTTTCTTCATTTGGTTCTGGTCTTTTGAATTGCCCAGCTAATTCAGAAGTGGAAAACATATAGCCTTCCAGCTATTGACAGACTTGAATTCCCATCAGCCCTAGGCAGCACAGCCAATTGTGATCAATGGTGGGTATGCAGTTTGACAGTATCTGGAGAGCCAGGCATTCCCCACACTGAATTAAATGATTTCTGGATTAGAAATTAATGTAACACCATTATATGCTTCCTGAAAAACTTTTCATCTAAGGCTATGTCTACACAGAGGTGCTTCTGACATTTGATAAGGGACTTGTTCTGTGCTGAGCTTGTGGAGTATCATTCTCCATTCTTCATTTTTAAGTTTTACATACAGAACCATGACCAAGGGCCAGAAGTATTTTACCTTCTTGGTACAGACTGAATCTTGCTTTTTGCTAGTCCATTTGTCTCTTCTTTTATTACATTTTTGGGTTAATTTCCACCATTCATTTTGTCTTCCAGCATGGCAAGAGCTTGGATCATAGATTTCCACTATTGGCATAGGCAGCTTCTTATTTCATTAAAGTTACTGTTATCTTTTTCTTTACTTTTCAGCATAATATTTACTGAAAGGCACATGGATACAAGTTCATTTTGCTGGTTTGAGGGCAAAGCATTTGTAAAGAAACATAAATAAAATTTTGGTTTCTCAAGTCTCAGAATTGACATCAGAAAAGAATGATAACATTGACAAAACCTAAAGATGGAACAGAAGCAATGCCAAACTGTTGTGATCCTGTTTCAGATTGATTCAGTATAGCAGCACCTTTACATTTCTTAACCATAAGCTAAACATGTACAAGCAGTGTTTGTAAATTACACTTATTTGCCTTTTCAGTTTGTGATCTAATAAGTTGAATGTTATAATAAGTCTAATTTAGTACCATTTCTTTTAACTTGTAACAAACTTAGCCAATAGGTATATGAAACCTTATTTTTCACAAACATGTACTTTGTGGGAGACTCTGATTTAGAATGTTTATACTGCCATACTTTGATGTAGTATTAGATTTCTTGGTTCTGGTACAGTTTCCACACACAGCATGTTAGTCTTGTTTTGATATTGCCAGTTTTCAACAATGAAGCAGAAACAAAGCAGTACCCTTTATGCGGTTCTTTTAAAATCAAATTTTCTTAGCTAGTTGAATAGTGTGGGGTAATGTTTGTGGTTGATAAAATGTCAGGGTCTTTTATTTATCCGTACTTTTTTTATATAAAATTGATGGAAATTGTTAAATTATTTTAGAACCTGTGGTGTTTTCTGTAAATGTCACAATTGTTAATAAATTGACTTCTATGACAAAACATAACAATCCTATCAGACTACTACATTTAGTGCACTTCAGAAGATAAACTGTTAACAGTGAAAACTATTTTTGCATACTATCTCTTGTTCTTCCTTCTTGGAGTCACAGAAGACTAAATGAAGGTTTTTTTAAAAAAAATAAACACAAACAGTTCTGTAAAAACTTTGTTGTCTATAGTACAATGATCCTTTGGTACCATCAATCTTTTAGTAGACAGTGGTCCCACAGTTGACACAAATACGGAAAAATGCACAACATGCAAGCCTGGCACATAGAGATCTTCTAATGTTGAGAATTTAGTGCTCTTAAGATGACACTTGAAGTCCTAAATGGTTTGGAACCTCAATACTTGAGGGAGCGCCTCTCCCCCATGTGCCTGCCTGCTGGGGAGACCCTCTTCCGTATCTCCAAGTGAGATCAATACATTATATTGGGACACGGGAGAGAGCCTTCTCAACTGTGATGCCCCAACTGTGGAATAACCTCTCCTTGGAGGCCTGACTCGTGCAGATACTCATATCATTTAAGGACCAGGTTAAAACTTGGCTGGTCATCAAAGCCTTTGGGCCTCATTAATTCATCTCAAATATAGTACATCATTTTAAAAAGTTTTAAATCTTTGAAATATGTTTTTAACTTATTGTTTAATTTACTTTTACTGTATTGTTTTAAATGGTTTGTTTTAATGTTAATTGTAAGCCATTATTCCACTTTCAACATCCTATGGAATCCTGGGGTTTGCAGTTTAGAGAGGGGCCCCTCCCTAAACTGCAAACCCCAGGATTCTATAGGATGTTGAAAGTGGAATGATGGCACTTTAACAGGCTAGTGTGGAAACAGCCTCTGTCAGCCTTCTGAATTCAGGAGTCACAAGGTTTGAATGTTTAGAAGGTAGGAATTGTGGAAGAAAAGAATTCCCTGAGGCAACGGTGCAGATTTAGTTGAGGAGGGAGAACAAGCAGGAAAGCAAGTGTGGAACTAGGGGTCAAAGACAAGTTTGACTTTGCTACTGACAGGATGTGGGTAGCAGAGTTCAGAGCAATATTTCAGGGTGTAAAGAAAGATTGCATAATTTGAGGCCCTTCACATTTTACTGGAGCACAGCTCCCAGAAGCCCTAGCCAGCATAACTGAGGGCTGTAAATTGCTAGCTCTTGATGTAAAGAGAGCAGATTGGGCTGGAGGAAAAGTTTTGCAGAAGAGGAAGAGAACATTTCTGGTAGATGAGAGATAAGGGCCAAAGAATCAAAAATGGATCTAGCTGGAGATATATTGAAATGGTTAAACCTTGCTGTTTTAGGCAAACTCATTTCTACATGAAAACTAAGGAAGAAAAAGGAGCAGTGCATTAAAAGTGTACAATTGCCCCATCCCTCATTCCTTTTCTGTGGAGCCTAGGTATGAAGCAGAGGTACCTCTTGACATTACTTGGGCAAGAGAATGAGAGAAAGTTTCACAAAAATTCTCTTTGTTCCTTTAGGTCAAGAGTCACAGTTTCTGGAGACCAAGTTCTCATGCCCCACAACCCTGGTTTAAAAATTGAAATTCAAATGGTGAGTAAAAAGATTGTGTCTCCGATGGCTCATCAAAACTAAATTTTGGCTGCTGATGGGATTAAGATGTGCTAGACCGATTGTTAATCTCCCTTTGTAAGGAAGAAGGTTAATATTTGCACACGGCTGAAAGCATGTTCTTGGTGGCCCACATTGTGGCCTGCCCATGAGGTAATGGATTTAGTAGTTGAAGTGTTGAATAGGTCTGGGGAGATGCAGGCTCAGTTCCTCACTCAGCCATAAAATTCACTGATTTGCCTCATATTTTAACAAATAGATTGGAAAAATGTTTCCCCTTGTGGCATTTGTGGAGTCAGCTAATGAGTTCACAAAGGGAGGACTCTAGTTAGTCTTTCCAGGTGTTCCATTTCTCTGCCATCAAAATGATTTGCAAGTAAACATAAGCCCCCACTTGTAATTTGAAAAAGTAGGCTTGGATGTCAGGAAGTCTCTTCATCTAGTCCGATAAAAGCAAGCTAGTTTAGTTTTTGCCCTTTTCTTCTGTGATGACTGCAAATGTATTAAGAACGGCAGAAGGAGGTATTTTTAGGACAAAAGGATTGCTTTTCGTCCCAGAAACTTGAGACTTGCCAGAAAATCAGTGTTTAGGACAGAATGCTCTGACTTCACTGCCAGCGCAGCAGTGACCTTATGCTGCACAAATGTTTCAATTTGGGAAAGCAAGACCAATTTATGGCAACAAACGCAAAGATTTTGCAAAAGTTAACACTTTGCTCAGGCATAGTTTTAACAGGGCAAGCTGTGGTCCTATAATAAAAGTATTTTGCCCTCTTATAATGAATGTAACTTCTGTGAGGAGTAGGTGTGTAGTGGTGGGTACTTATGAATGGAATGCCAGCCAAAGTATCACCCATATCTGGCCCTGGTTATGCTTGCAGGCATTTGACACCTGGAATCAAAGCATTGCCAATTCCTCCTGTATAATGTTGGCACTGAGGCAAATATACTTACTTTCGGGGATATACAGTATTTCCTCCCATGTTCATTGTTTTAAATCAAGGACAGGCAATTTCTAGAAGCCTCAAAGACTCATCTAGCTTCCAGAGCCTTGGATCCCCTCATATACTTGTTACTTGTGTCCTCTGTGGACATAGAAAGGCATTCTGTCCCATTGCGGGCCTGTTTTAAGCCAATGGGAATCATTTTCTCAGATCTGGACATGGCAGGATATGAGGCACACTTTGCCTTGCTCAGTAAACGTTCTGAAATCAATGGGACAAAATCAAATCCCATTGGCTTTTGTGGGCTTGCTCTAAATGGGACTAAATCTAGACCCAATTTTCAGCTTTTAGTTTGTGCCAGTGAATCAATCAACTTTTTTTTCTAGAGAACATACAGCTCAAGGGCACTAGCCTACTGGGAAAGGAGGTATCAATTAATACACAACCACAATGGGTTTCGTTTTTTAAAAAAGCAGCTTAAACCAGTTCATGTTTCATTTCCAGCAGCAATCTCTTCATGTAAGATTGCTCTTCAGCTGATTTTTAAGGCAAGGACTGAACCTGTAGGTTGGGGCCCTCCAGATATTGTTGGTGTAAAAGTCTCATAATCCCTCACTAGGTGTTATGATGGGAGTTGTAGACTCTCCAAACATCTGAAATAAGTGATGTTTCCAAGTAATCATTCCAGAGGTACAGCCACCACTCAGGTCTGTTCACTTGCCCGCTCTCACTGGACAGTGTGGAGGACTAAGTTATTCCTCACCACTGTGCTGCTCAGTATGCAGAGATGTATCAATGAGATGAGGTGGCTCCTCCTGCAGTGACCTGTGCTGCATTGCTTAGAAGAGAGGGGAAACTGGTGGCCAAAGGCAGCTCTCCCCAGTGCCCTTTCTTTGTAGCTGTATGGCTTCACTCCTGCCATGCTGCCCTGAAAAGGAAATGAAAAAAAGGAATAGGAGCAACCATTGCTTTTTTTTTTTGGCTTGTGCATTTTCTTGTTTGTCCACTAAAGTGGAAAAATTCAAAGAAGACAGTGCTATGGGCTGGAGGCTTAGGGTCTTTCTAACTGGGGAGTCCCTCCTCCATCTTTTCCAGGAGGTATCCAGTATGGTGTAGTGGTCTGAGTGTTGGTCTATGACCCTGGAGACTAGGGTTGATTCCCTGCTTGGCCAGGGAAACCCACTGGGTAACGTGTGGCACATCAGACACTCTCAGCCCTAGAAAACTCTGTGATAGGTTCACCTTAAGGTTGCCATAAGTCAGAAGTGACTTGAAGGCACACAACAACAAATGTAGAAGGGTAGGGACAAGGAGCTTTCTCTTCATCTGTAAGAGTAAATGATGTTGAGTGCCTGCAAGTTGTTGCCAATTTATGGGGACCCTAAGGCATCCCTACCACAAGAGAGGTCTTGACAAGATTTGTTCAGAGGGATGGCTTGCCTTTGTCTCCCTCTGAGGCTGAGAGAGTGTGACTTGGTCTCCAGAGTCCAACACTCAAACCGCTACACCAGGTTGGCTATACAGCATGGTGTAATGGTTTGAACAAGCTGTTTACAGAGTAAATAGCAAGGAGCCAAGCAAATCAATCTTTTAAACACCGTTTTAGACAGGCATTTAACATCCTTCATACTGATGCTTGCAGAGCTACAATCACTTATACTTCTTATGTCTGTGGCTCTAGAGGAACCCTATTTTCAGTGTTCTGTAGTCTGGCTTAACTTCTGAAGATTTGTAAAATCTATCCCTTTGATTTTTTAATGCTTCAGCGGTGTCATTTGTAAGATTTAAGAATTCTGACATATTTTGTAGGCATGGGCTGAATTATGTACAGACTGATCCACTGTAAAAATGACAAGGATTAACGAACATCCATTCCTAGGATAATTTTTGAGATTGCCCAATCATGGTATGTTGGTTCCATGGCTGCCAGGCTGGAAGGCTTCTTCCACATGGGCCATGGATGTGAGTTGCCCTTGTGCAGTGGTTTTCATCTGCTTCCTTGTAGCAACCAACAAATCAACAGGATTTTCAACTGAGAACTATGCTTTTGTGGCACAAGGTGGATCTGTATGCTTTGCAATGCAATCTGTAGGCAAAAACGAGAACTTTAGTTAGATAGTGGGTTTTTATGTTTCACTTACAACCCTGCTGCAGAAATTTGTGCCAGGCAAACTGGAGGACAACACCTAATTTTTATAGAATCATAAGAGTGGGAAGATACCCCAGGGGCCATCCAATCCAACCCCCTGCTACGCAGGAACATCCATCAAAGCATTCCCAACAGATGGCCATCCAGCCTCTGCTTAAAAACCTCCAAAGAGGCTCTACCACACTCAGAGGCAGCATATTCCACTGCTGGACAGCTCAGACCATCAGGAAGTTCAACTGGTGCATGCGAGATAGGTAGCAGGGGCTGTGATCTGGTGCCCACTGATGAAAACCCATCTCTTTGGATCCACATTGTGGTGCCATGGGGCCATGCCACAAAGTGTTCATGAAGTTGTCTGGAGCAGTCTTCCCCACAAGAGCCAGCATGGTGTCCTGGTGTGAGCCCTGGTGGTGCAGTGGTTAAATGCCAGTACTGCAAGCCACAAGGTTGTGAGTTCGATCCTGCTGGGCCCCAAGGTTGACTCAGCCTTCCATCCTTTCGCAGGTCAGTAAAATGAGTACCCAGCTTGTTGGGGGCATGTATAGAAAAATGTTTCGAAATACATGCTAAATTGTTCGCGGCCTCGATCTATATGGAGAGGCGGGATACAAATAAATAAATAAAATAAAAAATATTGGACTAGAACTCCAGGCGACCAGGCTCTGTATTATCCTCAGCCACTGCAAACCCTTGAGCAACCTTGGGCAGGTCACACTTTCTCTCAGCCTCAGACGAAAGCACCTGCACCCTTTCCCTTTGCCCCGAAGAAATCTTCCCAATTTGCATTTCATCCACCCCGATCTCTATTTATTAATCAACTTTATTTGCACTGCTGTGTGGACGAGTAAACAAATCCCCATTTCGAATTCGAGCTTTTGCTGCCAACGGATTAAAAAAAAAAACACACACACCCTCTGGCTTAGAAAGGACTAGTCCCCGGCGGGCTGAGTCTGGACAAGGAACGCTCGCCGCTGGAAGGGCCAAATCAGAACACGAAAAGCAAAACGGGTCACCTCCCGGCTTCTCGGCGAACGTGTGAAGCCCGTCTAGCCCCGCCCTCCTTCGCGCATTAAGGGCTTGCCGCCCGCGGAGCTCAGGATGTCTTCCCGCTCTGCCCTGGTATAAAGCGGGGAGGGAGGGGAAAAGCGGGCACGGAGCGTCAGCCTCCCTCTGACGGCTTGCGGCGGTTCCGTGCCCCACTTGGCGCCGAGGCGCGCTCGCTCGCCCTGCCTGCCTGCCTCGCCTGGCGATTGTATAACCCCGCCAAGTCCCCTCCCAGGCGCAAAGCGGCCGGCGGCCCCACACGCGCGCCGCGGCTTTGCTTCCCTCCCCAGGCTCCGCTTAAAAGCGGCTCCCTGCCCAGCGCCGGGGCTGTCCGGGCGGTGCGGCGAGCCAGGCCCCGTCGGCCGCCTCCTCCTCCTCCTCCTCCTCTCTCCGCGCTATCTCCGGCAGCTCTCCCTCAGCCCCTGTTCTCCCCTCAGCTTTCGCCTCCAGCGCAACGGCGCCTCACCGCGCGCGGCTACTTTGTGCTTTTGCTCCTTCTTCCCGCCGGCCCTTTTCTTCCTCAGGGACAGCGGCATGAGGGTCCCTCTGCGGCCTCGGGGGCTGAGCGGCTCCTGCCTGCTTCTCCTGGCGCTGGCCCTGCGGCTCCCCGGGCCCGGCTCGGCTCAGCTCTACGGGCGGCGCTACGAGGACCGCGTCTGTCCCGAGCGCTGCGACCCGGCGCGGTGTCCGGAGCTGCCGGGCGAGTGCGCGGGCAGCGAGGCGCTGGACTCCTGCGGCTGCTGCCCGGTGTGTCCCGCCCAGGAGGGCGAGCCTTGCGGGGCGCCCCCCGCGGGGGAGCCGTCGTGCGCCGAGGGGCTCCTCTGCGTCCTCTCCCCGGGCGGGCCCGGCGCCGCCGCCTCGGCCACGGTGCGCAAGCGGGCCAAGGCCGGCCGCTGCGTCTGCGCCAGCAACGAGCCCGTCTGCGGCAACGACGGCAGGACCTACGGCAACCTGTGCCAGCTGCGAGCCGCCAGCCGGCGCTCCGAGGGGCAGCGCCAGCCGGCCGTCATCGCCATCCAGCGGGGCGCCTGCAGCCACGGTAAGCCGCCCCAGGGGAGGGGGGACGGGCTGGCCGGGAGGGCTGTTCTGGCGGAGGAAGGTGGAGGGAAAGTGGACTGAATGACCCAGTCGGGCTCCGTTCTCTGGGTCATAGGAAGGGCGGGTTGAGCGCTGGAGGCTGCCCGGCACTGCGCGGGACCGCGGGCGCGTCTCCTCCGTCTCGCTCGTCTGCCAGGGGAACTGGTGGTCCCGGTGCTGGACGGACGTTTTTCTATCCTTTCTGCACTACACTGTTACAGCGCTATTATTCCACTTCCAACCTCCTATGGAATCCTGGGCTTTGCACTTTAGGGAGGGGCCTTTAGAGTTCTCAGCCAGAGAGCTCTTGGGCCTCAATAACTCCCTAATTCCACGGGATGTGGAACCTGGAATAATAGCACTATGACAGTGTAGTGTACAAATGGCCCTGATCTCGGTCCTGCGTGGAGAATCCGTGGTTCAGCCCAAGAGCTGCTTTATCCTTGACATTTTGTCCTCATTCCCACGCTTCGTGAAATAAAACTTTTTTTTGTGCGTGAGAGGAGTTCTCCTTGGCTAGAAAGTTTTAAACAAAAGTTAGACTCAACGCTATTGTTGTGGAGTTCCTACACTGTCAAGGGTTGGACTAGATGACTTTTGGGGATACCTTCCAACTTTATGATTCTTTCAGAAATACTTTTTTAAAAAAAGGAGTCACAATCATTTCATGAGAAACAAGTTTGGGTACAGTAAACCAAGTCTAATGATAAATCCACCCTCGCCCCATTTTTCCTCTCTTTGAAAGTACAAAATCTCATTTGGTTTTCCATACCTTTGCTCAATCATTTTGGGGCTACAAACCCAATATTTTAGCATCCAGCTGTTTTGTGGTCTGAGCCTTGATGATAGTTGGGGGTGGGGGATGTGCATTTGCAAGCCAGACGAACTTTTAAGATTAGGACCGAGCAGACTGCTGCTCAAGCGATTATGAAATTTAATTCCTTGGGCAGTACTGAAGAGAGGTCATGTTGTCCTCATTCCCCCTTTCCCAACCGTAAATAAAAGTGGGCCATCATGACAAGATAGAGAGGAGGAGAAAATTAGTCAGTCCTTGGGAACTGGAGGGAGGGCTAACGTGAAAAGTGGAGACAGGAAGGAACAGACTGGGGTGGAGGAGAATGTGGGTTGTATTGCTTGGGAAGTTAGCAAGTGGAAAGTCTGCAGAAAGTGCTCTCATCACTGCTAGTAGGAGAACATCTCAGGTCATACTAGGTACAGAGAAGAAGTGGGGATGTGGCGAGAGGAAAATGGAACATTCAGTTCCTGGGTAGGCAGGTAATCCCTTGAGAAAGAAGGTTTGTGCTGAGTTCCAGATTGAGATGAGATGGAGAGCCTGGTATTAAGGGGAAAAGATTCTTATTCCTCTTACCCCCCCCCCGCGCCCCAAAACAAATCAGCAGTGCTGTAGACATTCTTTCCAGTTGTTTTTAATACAGTGCAAATGCATAACTAGAAGGCCATAATAAATAGTCTAATTTCAGAATTTTGATACTGGTGATAAAACAGCTAAACAAGACATGTCTGTGTGATGGTTTTACATTAGCAATCACTGGTAACAGTCACAAGAATCTTCACAGCACATTCCAGAGCATGTCTACTTAGAAATAAGTCTAACTAAATTCAGTGGAACTTATTCCTAACAGTGTACAGGATCACAGCCTTAACCATGGACAATGTTGCCTTAACTTCATGTGTTTATTTTTTGTTATTTAACACAAATTCTGTCCAATTAAGAGTCACCGAAGTGCTCAGCTACATGGCAATCTCATGTCACACTATTTAAAAAAATATCAGAAACAGCCACTGGAATTTGTAGGGATGAACAGAGAAGAGGCAGAGGAGAGACTGCTTTTCCCATACTTCTCTAATTTCCTGACTCAGGTTCCCCCCCCCAGC